>JAOBYE010711814.1:0-11089 GCA_025403585.1 Parazoanthus swiftii
TGTTCTTCACCTTTTCTCAGCCTCAGCATGTTCTTAACATGTTCTTAAATTTTTGGCGATTTTCAGCCTCATGTTCTGACAAAAAACGTTCTTATAAAAAAAAAGTGTATTCGCAAAGCCTTTCTTACAGCGGAGACATAAGCAGTGCACATTTTTTTTTATAGAGAACCAGCAAAATTTTGCTCAGGCTCAATGTTTTTATCTTTTAACAATTTTGGGATCAAAATGTTCTTATTTTGTTCTTACATGTATACGTATTGTAACAAGTGGTTATGACAAATATCTGAACAATTAGAATGCCCTACCCTCCCCTGGATAGTGGAACCAACCAGCACACTGGCGATACTAGCCTGTTTATCTATAAGTAATTTATCCTCCTGCGTTCCAGCATCTTCTGCAAGAGTTCCGCCCATCGCCACAATTTCATCCAACAGGTGCTGTTTGCTTCGCAGCTGGTCGTCCACGGACTGTTGGGGAGAGGGAAGGTAGTTATTCTACTTTAGTATTTTAATATGAGATTGCAAAAATGATCACGTGAAAAAAGTATATGTCATAGTTTTTAAATTGTAAGCGGTTATATAAAGTTTTCTGTATAGTTTTTAAGATTCATTCAAATATTACATGACCTCACAGGCTGCAAGCTCTTAATTTGAAAGGAATATTACATAAAATTATAAGAAGGTATTATTCCTTTCCATTTCATTCCGTTCTGTTCTGTTGTATTCAATACCATTATGTTCTGTTCCACTACATTCCGTTGTTTTTATTTAGTCAGTTAAAACTGTTCTGTTCTGTGTTGCTTGTGTTCTGTTACCTTCCATTCAATTCTGTTATGTTCAGATAAGTCCAGCTCTGTTCTGTTGTATTCTGTCCTGTTTTGTTCCATTCTGTTCTGTTTCATTTCGTTTCGTTTCGTTGCGTTCAGCTGTATTTTGTTTTGTTCTTTTCCGTTCCGTTCTGTTTTCGGTTCTACTCTGTCGTCTATTCTGTTCTGTTCTGACCTAAAACATCTATTTCAATACTTTAAAAATTGACCAAACGCAAGATCGTTTTGTACCAGGCCCCCTTTCGTTCACTACTATCGTATTTGCCAAGAGCGAAGCCTGGCACCTAAACCAGTTGCGTCACATTTCAAGGGAATGTCAAACTCCAGTAATAGTTAAACGAAATCACTTGACGTTTGTTCCATGAACATAAAGATTGATTTTAACTATCAATACGAACCAATGCGATGTTAAAGTTTTATTTAAGAGCAAGAATAGTTTTCTGATGAGGCGTTTGTGCTTTTGCCTTTCAAGATACTTATGGCACGAACGTCTTTAGCGGGTAAAGAGTTGAAGGTTTCTCTCCGTGCAAGAACCTCACGACTGACGTCATTGTGTTCCCTGAGAGAGAGATATGCAAACGACGTTACAGTGTGATGGCTCGTTCTGCCACCGAAGATCGGTGCATACTTACACTAGTACTCAACAAAATTTACTTCAATTATGGGAGATGATATGACGTGATTACGTCTTCGTCGGCTAACTGACGTCAGGTTTGTTGTCCTAAAGTGTTTAACTCAACTCCCATAACTAAAGCAATTTTTCCAACCTATCAGTTGAAGATTACAATAATCTTTACTGTCGGGGCGATTCATCGCCCTTCACCAATGGTAAACGCAGTTCGACGTTAGTTCAGGCTGGGTGACGTCAGTCGTGAGTTTTTACACCGAGGTAGAATCGAGTGTTGTTATCAGTATGAAAGACTTTTACTAGCGATGAGAAGAGTGTACTTACTCCCACGTTTTCAAGCATACTTCTTAGAATCTTATGGCAACGGTGGAAGTTGCGAGCAGTCTGAGCCTGAGTACAGTGATTATGAAGGTCAGCGGTTAGATAAGGAGAACGAGGGTGGCGTGAACTGTCACGAAATGAGCGGTTAGTGTATCTGCTGTCACGTAACCTCTGAAGAAGAACAATAAGAAGAGAGAAGAAGAGAAAGATCGAAGTCTAGAAAAAGAAGGCGGGACAAGGACGATGAGGGACACACTGCAATCAGTGTTTGCGCGCAACGGGAAAATAACATCGCATATCATCGTCTGAGAAATTATTAAACGCAATATTGCGCAGAATTGCACTAGCTGATTTGATTGTATTTCTACAGAACTACGTTCATTTGGAGCTATTCTGGAATAAAAATATTTAGAATATTCAGCTTAAGTTATTTCAGATCTTAAATACTTGGAGTGCTTTTCGGTTATTCTGTTCCATCAGGCTTAACAGTCAGAACTTATTCTTCATCTCAGTAGATGATTATTGTACTGATATAGACAAAGTCCAAACAGAAAGAGCTTTGGAACAGATAGTGGCAGGAGAGGGTTTACCTCGGTGTAGGAACCTCACGACTGTCGTCATAGGGTTCCCCGAGAGGTGCACAGGTGATGTCAAAGTGTGACCAATGATGCCTCATTCTTTCGCCGAGGATTGGCGATGCGGTGCATACTTACACTCATACTCTACAAAATTTACTTCAGTTATGGGAGGTGAATTGACGTCATTAACGTGCTCGACGTCTGGTTAACGTCAGGTATGTCTACCTAAAATGTTTAACTTAACTCCCATAACTAAAGGATATTTTTCAATCTATGAGTAGAAGAGTGCAACGTATCAATAGTCATCGCCTTCACCACTGGTGAACCTAGTCCGTCTGACGTTAGTCAGACTGGGTGACGTCAGTCGTGGGTTCTCACACCGAGGTAGAGCCGGGCGGAGAGACACGGGCATTGGAAACTTAAACAAAACCAAAGTTACAAATGGAATCAGAGGAGAAAGAAACAAAAAAACCCAATAACATCAGACTGTGATGGGGCACATGCAGATACACAGGCATGGGGAGTTAAAACAGATCATAGTCACAGATAAAAGCAGAGGAGACAGATTAAGGAAAGATAATTATAAGACAGTGTCAGAGCAGGAAAAAAATTAGATACAGAAAGGGGATTGCAACAGATAGTGACAGATGGACTGACAGAGACACGACAAATTTTTATACTATGTACTGAAACCTTGTCGACTGTCGCAAAGACTTTTTCTACAAACCACAAGTGATGGAGAAAGTATATATATATATGACATGTTATCTCCTGTCACTTGGGCCAAACCTTACATGTTTTCCTTACTCCACGGCACAGAGAATTTCGGAAGACCTCAGAAAAGCTTTGAAAATTCGGAATAAATTCGAAAACCTTTGGAAATTATCCAAACAATTTTCAGAAAACTGTACAGGACTTTTGAAATTTTCGGAAAACCTTCTGATTTCTTTGGAAAAGTCCTTGAAAACCTTCCGAAAATTTCGGAAAGTCGCTGGAAATTGTCGATACGGTTTTCAGAAAGCCTTTGATAATTTTTGAAATTTCAGGAAAATCTTTGGAAATCGTGAAACACGTAACTCCTATTGGCCAGGTACCCGGATGAAGTTTCAAAAGAATTTTATGAGTAGTTTTTATAATATCTGACGATATCGCTTAACCTTCTGTTTAAGGACCAGCCCGTCCATATCCTCCTTATCGCCAAGCACAATCTTCTCGGTTTTCATCATGTCCTCAATCGTATCCAACCACTCGTGCAGTTCAGACACAGCTTTGTCAAACTTGGGAAACGGCGACGACCGGTCTGAAACGACAAAGCAGAGAAGTTAGAACAGCAATTTTGCGATAATAGAACATATTTTCCTCCTCTGCGTTACTTTCCTGGGGTACTAGGCCCTTCATTAAATCGGCAATATTCAGGGTTTTCAAATGAAGTCGCGGCAGGAGCTGCAATCAGTGCGTACTGATTGTTAAACTCAGGACAACATGAGTGTTTTATAACATAACAAAACTTCAGATTCAAAAAAGCCGTGTTCTCTTTTTCTAGTAAAATAAAAAAATTGTCCTTGAATAAGAGATGTCACGAAACTTGCACAGTCTGAAACGACAATGCCGAGAAGTTAGAACTATACTCTGGGTACCGGAGGCAGTTTTACGATCAGAGAAATATTAAAGGTTTTCAAATGAAGTCGAGGCAGGAGCTGCCACGAGGCAAAATCAAAATCAAACAAGGACTGAAAAGAGCTAAAATATAAGGTACTAATGGTACCTTGCGAATTGCTGCTACATTAAAGCAATCCAATGAGTTATAAATATACAATAGAGGTACAACTTTCGGACGTTTTATTTCCAAGTCCTATTTTCGGACTTTTTTGGCATTTCGGGCAAGTTTCGGACAAGAAGTTCGGATACTATGAAGTAATCGCTGGAAACTTAACTTAAATCGAAACGCAGCAAAAAATATTAGAAAACAATACAATAAATAGAGTACAGTACAACACAACACAACACAATACATAATAATACAATACAATACATTATAATACAATACAATACAGTACAATACATTACAACATAATACAATACAATACAAAAATTAAACACGATAATATAAAAAAAAGCTTACAGCTTGTGGGATCGTGTAACATTACATTTAAATTTAAAAGAGAACTGAACTTGACGAAAAGTCTCAAAAATGGCACTTTTATCAATTCGGTTTCAGTATTGACTACTTCTCGTGATATGAAACACTAGCTGTGTAAACTAGCGGAAGAATATTCCTACCCAGTCCCCACTCCTCCCTGTAGACCGACTCTTCTGTAGTTTGTTGCACTTCCGTTATCAAACCCTCTTCAACTACGCGCGGCTTGATCTTAGCGGCAAAGAGACTGGCGGCAAGTGAGGCGATTTTGCTCCAGTCCTCGTTCAGCAGCTTGACCTTGTCTTCTAGCTCCTTGGGAACCAGGCTTCCATCGGTCTTACTCTCACGTCGGTAACGAGTCATGTTACCGTTGATAGAGTCCAGAGCTGGTTGACGGGATTTCAGTGAATCCTGAACAGTCTGCAAAGGTAAAGGTAAAAGGTAAAACGCCTTTTTTTAACCAAGGTAACACGTGACAGGAATTAACTGATAAACTTGTGGCCCTCGGTGCGCACTTTACCCCCCTTCCTCTGTCAGTGCTCCATTTTATTGGTATTTAAAGCTACAGCTACACGGATCAGAAGAAGTCGAAGCAGACGTTGGAGTCACCGAGGATCGCGCCAGGGGCTTCAAGCTTCGAAGGCCGCGCACTTAAGAGATGGATCATCTGATATCATTTTTGGTGGAGAAGGGGGACGGGGGGTGGAGGGAGGATCCATACTGAAGAAAAAAGTTTCGTATGCCTCGGAACCTAAAGCCAATGCAGGATGAAGCCAGGAGGAAAAATAAAAAAAATTGCCGGAAAAAAGTGCAAGGGAATCATTCTTCTACCCACCCAAACTCCTTCACCCCCCATAGAAATATCATATGGTCGGCGACTTGTCGGAGGTGGTATGAGAAAAAAGCTGGCTATCCAAGATGGCGTCTTGAAATCAAATTTTTAGAGCAAAAGTATGAAGTGTGTAACTTTCTTCGACCAAAAAATTATGCGACTGACCTTTCACAATGGACGAAGAAAAGCAAGATAAGCAAACCTGGTGTGATAAAACCCTTAACTTTTGTATATTTTCCTTGTTTTTTGCAAATTTGTGAGCTTGGTTAGCGTTTTTCCGACATGTCACGGTCGGCCCTGGCAAGGTTTATACGCACCTTGGGCTCAGCAATCATCTCCACGTTCTCGCCCTTGGAAAACTCTGAAGATTTCACTTGCGTTTCAAGCAGTTCACGTGTGGTAGCCGCCCACAGACTCAATTCCTCCAGCTCCGCCAAGAACTGACACACCCGCTGTAGCTTCGTCTCCAGTCCTCTGAGGCGTGGAGAGAGCTCGGAACACAGTCTTTCCCAGCGGATATTAACCAGGTCCAGTCTCGCGCGAACAGCGTCATTGTTTGGCTTCGAAAGGATTGGTTTGGTAAGAAGGCGTTCACCTGATTGGCGGATGGTCTTAAACGTGTCGTCTTTGGCTTCCTTCTCCTTCTTTAGTTCCTGTTAAGATAACAGACACATTGATAAATCAATGACGTCAGAGGAATTGATGACGGACAGGCCCAAATGCATCTTAGAAGTAAAGGATTTATTCAGTACTTTTTCTAGTCCGGACAAATCTAAATTTTTCTAATAAAGATCTTTTTTTCTTTCATTTTCTTTTCTTTTCTTTCTTAAACCCTTTTTTTACTATAGTCTGTAAAAGAGCATTGTAATAAATAATTAAGAATAAAATAAAAATATATAAAAAATATATATAATTTTCTAATAAAAAAGTATTTCCTATCGCTGAACTCTGTTTTTGATGCACACAGACACGATTTGCACCTGCCGTACTCTGTGCGGAACTTCCCCCTGTTATAAAGCTCAGTCCTATTCATAGTTTTCACTATTGTATGAGTGTTCTTTTCCTTTTTTCCCTTTTTGTCAAACTCCCCGAGTAGGCACCTCGCATCGCTGGACCTTTTATTTTCTTCTCTCTTCCTTTTCGCCAATTCCTGGTGTGGTTTTTGTGTGTATTTGTGCTCATGCAAGTTGCTTTTGTAAGTAAGATGTTTTAACAACCCGACAAACAAAACAAAATAAACAAATAATATGAAATGTTCTCTTCCAGGGCGGGACATTTATATACCCAGTTGGAACGTAATCAAGGCGGTGCGGGTGGATTCATTTCGCGAACGATTCAAATGGGATTGGTTCGTAGAATAAAATATAGTCTAGAGAACTGCATTGTACAAACGTATGTAATGTTGATGATAATAATGGTAATAACAGTAATAGTAATAATAATAATAATAATAATAATGATTATAATGATGATACATCGTCTATTTGCTATTTTCCTTGTGCATCGGTCACTGACAAACTTTGCACGTTAAAAAGGTTTCTTTGTCAAACTAAATAGCTTTGATCTGTAATAGAAAGAAAGGAATTGGTTTCGGAAAGCAACATTTTTGTCAGTGATAGGACAGCTGTTCAACTGTCTGACGTTACTAAAACCGGGAACGGTCAATATGAGTCTGGAGGTGTGAGAATCCGTGTAAATTCTTCGAAGGCTGGTGGGGGGGTTGAACAAATAAGAACGTCAAGCATACTGCGGATATGATACTAAACAGTTTCCCGTAAGGGGCTTTTCAGTACCATGGGTTAAAAACTTCACTCGGCAGGAAGGCTGGCCAGAAAGCTATATACACCAGCGTGACCGGCGGGCAGAGGACTCGAACTCGAGATTTTCGGGTTATGAGTCAGCGCTTTATTCCGCTTGGCCACGCTGCCTTCCTATCAAATATCATTAATATTGACCGTTCCCCGTTCGCGGTTTTAGCAACGTCCGAAGTTGTCCCTCTAACCTACCGTAACTTTGTCCAAGAAGAGCTCGATTGCATCCTCGTCGGCGGGTGAAGGATCCTTAGGTCGGAGGATTACCTCGCTCTCGTCCAACCAGTGAAGAAGGTCCGAACTCTCGTCCATAAACTCCTCTGTTTGCATACGCTCCTCTTTGAACCTGCAGCAGTCAGCCCCAGAGATTTATCAACGTCTAACTTCTCATTACAACACCAATACAAAAATAAAAAGCCTGGTAATGAGACTAAAGGAGCTGATTAGAAATAGCAAGTTATATTATATTTTATTAGGTTATACCAGTTTTTCTTTCAGTTCCGAGATGAACTGCCAAATTCTCACCACCAGTTTAAATAAAATTCATTGAGACTAGCAAGGACAATTTATCATCATATAAATTTATTAAATAGTATATTTCGTTGTTAATCTCCCAGCTCTCCAGCTGCTTTTATAGAATGAGATAGAAATTATTTTAAAAATGACTTCAGCTAAAACAAGGTAGTACTAAAACAAACAACGTGTAACGTGCCGCCCGAACCGGCACGGTTTTTGAGCTTCCGCTCACATGAGCATTGGCCATTGGGTAGTTTCGGTTATTTTCTGTTCGTTGGAACGAGTACCATAATATGAGCTAGGGGTAACAAATCTGTTAAAACGTCTTGATCAAATGGCACCTCCCCTCTCTGCCTATGCTAAATCCTCTTTAAGAACCTGGTTAAATTTGTATTATACAAAATGTGCGACTTCCGGTTTAATATATTTTAGTAACATTCACACTTTAAAATGTCTTTTTAAATGCTACTAGGTGAGAATCTGGAAATCAAGAAAAAAGCAAGCGTTATCTGGGGTTTCTTTTTACATTCCATAACCATCAGATTAGCATAAACCTTCATAGACCAACCATTTACGCGTCTTCGAAAACCTCTGTTTGTGTTTGTGAAAGAAAGTTAAGCATTTAAAATCCATGAACACTCAAGCAGACGAGATCGAAGTTTTCCAAACTTTGATTGTCGAGTACAAGCGAAAAACTATCAGCACTGCCGAAAAGAACAAGTTAAATCTAGCGTACTGAATATCAATTCTTAGCTTGTTGTCTTGCACAGAGGTGAAAGTAAAAATCTGTTTGTGTCAGAGGCACTATGCAAATATTGCGTATCGGTAAAAATGTCTCAACAACTGAGAAAGTCTACTTTTTGCTTTGCGACAACTCCGCATTTATATAAGACAGCAAATTAATAATCGGTATTTTTTCTAACTTTAATTTGCTTCTTCCAACAGTTTTGGTAGTTTTGCGATTCAACTCGACCCCGTCAATGTTATGTCCTTCATCTCCAACGTGGTCGCGTGACGTAATGTCCTCGCTGCGGTTACGTCATGGTATCTAAAGGTCAATGACAAAAGACCACAGAGCTTCAAAAGTTTTCTTTTCAATAAAAAGCTATTTTCAGAACCAAAATTCGTAGTCACGTGCTAAAAACAAACAAATCCCAGACCGAACTTTCAAACGACTGAACGACGCCACATTTAGAAGTGACGATAAAATATATACATCAAGCATGCATGCAACTACAGTTAAAACTACATCCCATCCAATCTCATCTAATCCCATTTCATCCCATCCCATCTATTCCATAAGGAATAACGAAATACGGTACGTTCTTCCAGTGTGAATAAAAAACTAAAAGTGTAAGGTCGACACTACAGAAAGAAAGGGCTTGTTTAATAGCAAGTATTTCAACTAGAAAGGCTAGTCTTCATCGATGCCAGAGCAGAAATGAAGGAAAATAACGACTCATTCCGTTGGACAAAACAAGCTGATTCATGGTGTACAGTTTACATATCGTAGAAAGCGTATACCCTGCAGACAGGGATCTCTATCGCCACTCAGTGGAAAACGTACGACGGGGAAAGTACTTATATTACAACCGGATAGCTAGAGTTGGGTGACGACAAATTGGCTGGTGTCTGTGATATGAAAAATAGTATGAACTGAATTATCTACGCGCCCTTCCCATACTATATCAAGACAGTTTTTTTTTCTAACAAGCGAGCAAAAAAATTCTTTTCATGGAGCGTTTCATCTCTGGAACCAAGGTACAAAAGACTCCCTCAAAGTAAAATCTTCCAGCCTTCATCGCACAAACGAAACAGGGACTTGTTCAATAATCTCGAAAACAACTTTACGTGCAACATTCACGGAAGAACAAATAAAATTTAACCACTGTCTTTTCGACTTTTACGCGAGACGCAGGCGCTGTATTTCGGCGGAAATACGAGAGATTCAAACAAACCAAAATCAAAATGGATGTCGTTTACCTCCATCGGCTGGCCCCAGGGCTCGGCGGCCCATGTACCTGCACGGCTATGTCCATACGCATCTAAATTGATCAGTGTTGGGTACTAGGTCGGAGTTTTATCTATGAAGGTTGATATCTGCTTCAAGTTATCTTAAACTTCGCTCAATTGAGGTCGCGAGGCTTTGAAAACGAACCGGAACAGGCAGCCGCGCACTGGGAAATCGTGGTGGTGTTGCAAAAGATCGAGTTTGCATATCACTGTAGGAGTCCGGTGAGGTGTTGAAACAGGAAACATGTTGAAACGTTTCTGAGCTTTGTAATCGGTTTCCAATATCCTGTTTATTCTTCAAGACCAACAGCAGATTACGAGAACATAAAATACTTAACGACTCTAATACCTCCGGGAGAGGCCTGATCTGACACAAGGATCAGCGATACCAGCCTTAAAATGGCAACAAAATCGGCTTTACAATGTCAACAGTTGGACATTCTTCAAGATTGAGTGACATGTTTATAAACTCCTCGACACATAGGCAAAACACCAAAGTGTTGATAGATCCTCGATCTAGATCAGATATTAAAGAGCGAGTAGCCAAAAGATAATAGTAACATTTATAAATTCGGTTACAAATCATCTTGCAAGTACCGAAACGCCAGGAAAAATATGCAAAAGACAAAGACGTATTATGCACAAAAAAAAACAATTTACAAAATGCTCAAATCTCGACAACTGTAAAGGCCAAACTATATTGAACTTTTAACCATTGTCAATGTTTCATTGTTTGCATAAAAAATACAATTTGAAGTGCCATTTGGAAAACCGCCAGCTTTCTTTATTTTTTCAGTCACGATCGCACAGACCTTGCCAGCCCAATACACAAGTGCTAAAGGAAGGGCAACACAAAGGCAACAGACACGAACGGGGGGAGGGAGGCGGCTATCATTGCGAACAACCGCTGACCATACCTGTCTCGCCTGTCCGCCACCTCACTACAAACAATCTGCCACCGTCTGTTGATAGTGTTCAACTTCTCTCGCAACATGTCGCCCTCGAATGGCGTGGACTGTTTGGCAATCTCCTCTCCAGTTCCATTTACTGTCGTCACTGTGGTCTGGTATTTGGCGATGCCGTCTTCCAGGTCCTTCATGTAAGACAAATCAAATGGTTCGTTCACTTTCTCCAGGACTTTCCAAGACCATTTTTGAGATTTCCCCAATATTTTCCAAGACTATTTTTGAGATTTCTCCAGGATCTTATTTTGAAATCACAACAAATAGAATTACAAAAGTTTATCCGGTTGCAGTCCGAAGAAAGTTGTTGACTATATTAAAACCTTTAAGAACATTCATTTTCCCTTGTAAATATTCAAGTAAGTTATCGACTTGTGCTACAGTAATTTTATTTAAGTTTTCAATATTTTATACACATAACAATTTTAGTAGTTTACTGGGAAGAGGGGGGGGGGGGGGGGGGGG
>JAOBYE010711825.1:0-11088 GCA_025403585.1 Parazoanthus swiftii
GCTGTTCAAGCAAACATTTTAGATATCATCAGGGAAATTCAGCAATGAAATCGTAGAAGGAAAAAAGCCTTATTCGGTTTTAGCAAAAGGATTGAAAAATATTTTAAAAATCTCAAGTGTATTAGCAATTGCTAGCTTTTAGTTGGTAGTTCTGCCAACCCATTTGACATGGGGCTAGTCTAGATCTCGGGGGATGTCGGGCTGACCGATCAACATATGACTGCCATGGCAACACAATTTTTTAAAGCCATGTTTTGCCAAATTTTGACTTTCTTAATAATTTTTGGAAATTTTAACGAAATGGTTCAATTAACTGATAATTTTTAGTCTTGAAGTGAACTATGCGACAATATAATCTTGCAACATAGGTAGCTTTGCATGTGATATGTGACGTCATAGGTATTGCGCAATACCGTTTTATGAAATTCAAGACGGGGGCCATATGTTTTGCACTGTGTCAAATTTTGGAAGTATTTCTGGCAAATCAGTATTTTAAAATGTTGAAAACAACGCATAAATGATTAATGACATTTAAAACAGTGTTTGTGAACGAAATAATAATGTTAGAGTTTATGAGCTACTGCGAGGTTTGAACGTTGAAACTTCCTGAATAAAACATGCTTTGCCAAACTGAATTTTAGTATTAAAATACTAATATTTATACTAAAAGCGTAGTTTTATTAGCTTTTGAAACGCTTTTTATTGTCATTTTTTGAAGTCAGGAACGTTCTAAATGTTGCTGTTTCCGATCAGCAAGATTTGATAAAAACGCAAACTTTTTACATTTATGACGTCATTATGATGCATTTTGACGCCACAAGTTACATCAAATTAATTGGTTTGCAATTATCTATTAGTCCACCAAATTTTATTCCAATTTATTGAATAGTTTCCCCGGGCCCAGGAACCCCCAAAAAAACAATGTAAGATAGGGCTAAATATGGAATAAAACCCTTTTATCGGAAACCTTTGAGAATAGTTTGTCTTGCAAGAAACACTACAAATGCTTGTGAAACATGCAGTGCACAAAAGCACCTTATCGATTTTTAGGTGAATAGGGTTATGTATGGAATAAAATCACAATAGGGTTATTCATGGAAAAAATCAGAATAGGGTTTATGTATGGAATAAAACCCCCTACGGAAAACATAGCTGTTAAGAACAAAATAAGAACATTCTGAGGCTTACATTGCCGAAAAGTAAGAACATTGAGCATGAGCAAAATTTTACTGGTTCTTAATTTAAGAAAAAGAGTAAGTCTAAGTAACAGATGCCAACCCCAAGTTACGTCATATACCACTTACCACCAGAGTCAACAACAACAGGAAGAAAATTGGTTGGGGACAAGTGATTCCCATTTTACAAAATTCCTAAGCGAGCTGACAAATCAACATTGCGTGCATTTATAGAGGACTGACTCTTAGGAAAGCTTACCCCTTTTTAATGAAGAACCTGCAGTTTGAAACGTTTTTATCTCAACAGTGGAATGGCCATTGTTCTCATTGTCATTTTCATCTTTTTTGATGCCGCGCTCGTTTTTTACTATCTGCAAACTATCTGCAATCTACTATTTACAAACCTTTATATTGTGTTAGTTGTCGTTCAGAAAATGAACATTCATCTCTCAAACTCAATTTGGTCATCGATCTGCCGAACGTATTCTTCCATATTAAATTGACCGTTCATGATAGAATCATTACGTAAACCATTTATACACAACAATTTCAGTATATCAGTTCAACTTCAAGACAGTTTTCAGATACAGCTACAACATGTACTGTACATGTGGGTATCTGCCCCTCCTGTAAAAGTCATTGTTGCTTTGGACTCACAATACCAATAAATAAGAAATACTAAAAATAGTAGATAGTAAGAACCGCGGTACCTCCTGTTTGAAAAAAATCCGGACGAGAAACATCTATTTTTTTTTACTTGGCCTAAGGAGTTAAAACCTACCCAAAACGAAAGCTGGAGATTTTGTTAGAAACTTGAGATGACAGACGTTTAGCCTGCGGACAGACTCTCCTAGCGGGTTGGGGAAAAAGTTTGGGGAAAGAAGCCGCTCTCAGCGACTCTTTTCTTCTTTCCCCAAACTTTTTTTTTTCAACCCGCAAGGAGAGTCTGTCCGCAGGCTAACAGACGTTATGTTTTCTCTGTGCATGGCTGTGCTCAAGGAAGTTTTGCTTCAAACCCAGACTCCTGAATGGAACTGAACTCACTAAAATATCGAACATCAACAGTAATTGAAGGGTAAGCTTCTTGCCAGTTGAGAATTATCGATAAAACTACCTGAGTACACAACGATTTACAATGCCAATGGATTACATGTATTGCAAGTACACCGATAAGGTATGATTTGTTTAAGCAAATTTTCCCTGTTTCATGTTTCTTCAAATTTTTGTACGTATGGAATTAAAAGAAAACATCACCTTAGTTCTCAAAGAATTTATGAAAACTGCAGTCGTATTTTATGAAAGTGAAAAATACCACTCGCGCTTCGCACTTATGGTATTACTATCGCTTTCATAAAACACTCGTGCAATTTTTCATTAATGGCTTCTCGAACGGTGGTCTTTTTCTATAATAATCTTTTTAACGAACTATAAAACTCTATAAACCAATTCGCACCCCGCGAAAGAGTTCGTGAAGGAAAAACAGGAACGCTTTCACTTTCTGGACAGGGAACATTAACGGGAGCTGAACTCGGAAAGATATGAAAAAATGAAACGGCAAGCGATCACGTACGTTGTCGCACGTGATGATATAGTTGAACACGGGTTGGAAAGTTTATAAATAAGTGTGCACAGTATGCTCAAGAACAATGTGAATAAAACTCAAACACGTGCAGTTGTTTCCATGGTTTTTAAGAGGTCGACTTTAGGGCAAACAGATGTGCACTTGCAGCGCGCGTCCTGACTTAGTTCTTTCCACAGTTGAACGACCAAACACCCGGAACTGGAAGAATTACACTGCCATGAACGTGGCCAATCATAATGTACGATAATAGTTAAAACGGAGAATTACTGCTGACTTAAAATATCAATTAAGGCTGTTTTCGCCGCTAATGCTGCAGCCAAGATGATTTAAAAATTTCTCAGTTTCAGCTATTTAAACATGCCTAATCACAAGCCAAGCATTTATGTGCACGAAGTTTCCGATCTTTTGCTACATGATCCACTCTCTCGGACGAGCGTTTAGATTTGTATTTGTTCAATAAAAGAAATCAAATCTGGATATCATCCACATGCTCTGGAACAAAATCATCTACTGGAGACGGAAGTACTGTCCCCAAGAGCGTGGAAGTCCATTGCGGCTACCAGGCAAGGGCTATACCGGATTTCGAGAGTCAGAACTGAGCGATCCGAGAAAGTCTTGCCCACCTTTAAATGTATCCAAAAGGAATTGTGTTTTATATATTCAAACACTTTTTGAACGTCCAAACGTCTGATTTGAGTTTCTTTTTATCATTAATATTACTTTTATCTCTGCATGCTGCTGCCTTCGATACAGACCTCAACTGAGACAAATACAATCATGACGAAAACAATTTTTTTTTTATTAATTTCTTATGTTCGTACATGCATACGTCTTCGGCGTATTGCGGTAACAGTTTCGTTGTTACGATAGAGGTGTAGTGTACTTGAACATTAAGAGTGATTGATATTGAGAAAAATAATTCATAGAGTTATATTGAAATATTTTAAGGCGAAGTATGTTTTGTTAAGTATTTATTGTTGTTTTGAACTAATATCTTCAGATTACATGGCGATATTCCTGGCTAAGCATCATATAGTACTGTAAGACCTGTAACAAAGTCAGGATAATCTAGATCTTTACTTTCTCTCAGTAGAGAGCTACTTACGTATACAAATTGTTTTGACCTATTCCAGAATAGTACTCCAATCTAAAAAAAAAACATGCTAAAAACAAATTTGCACTTGACAGAAACCTGCATAAATGTGAAGGCAAAGTTAGAAATACAAGAGATATAAATATATTTACAAATCAATATCAAAACTGGTTGTCCTGTGGTACAAAGTTACACATTGGAAAAAAACCGACTGTCATGTACATTTCTAAATAGCCACACCAAACGGACATCGAATGGGCACAATCCACAGTTGTGCGGCTGGTAAATTACAAATCAACACGATCCATGGAACTGATCAATCTGAAACCCTTTTTTTCTTATAAGAACCCTTTGTTTGATAAGAACGTTGAAGCTGAAGTACCAAGAGCATGCTGAGAGCACACCATAAACTGAGACTAAGCGGATAGATGCATTTACAGGCCCGTAGCCAGGATTTTTGTCGGGGGGTGCAAATTTCGTAAACTTGGACTCTTAAAAAGCCAAATTTATGGGACAAGCACATTTTTTTAGTCGTTTCGGCCGTTTTTTTTTTTTAGTCGTTTCGATTTACGTTGACACCAACTGTTACGATAAAACCTATTCGGGCTTCTTCATCGTCTTCTTAAACTTCCAAATGCGGACCTTTTTGGGTCTGTAGGGGGGTGCGTGCGCACCCCGCGCACCCCCCCTGCCTACGGGCCTGATTTACACGCTTTTCTTTATAAGAACCAACAAATTTAGCCGAGACTCAATGTTCTTAATTTTTTGGCGATTTGAGCCTCAAGTTGTTCTTAATTGAATTGTTCTTATTACAATATGTGGTTTAAATCAGATAAAAAATAAGCCGAAGGTATTGCAATACATGTATTGGAAAACGAATTGCTTGGTGGGTGTATTTTCTAGCAATTCATTCTCGCGGACTTCCAGTGATTATCTCAGGAAAAAAAATTAGCTATCGAGCCCGAGCCTCAGCTTGTTCTTAAACTGTTCTTAAGTTTTGGTCAATCTGAGCCTCGTTGTTCTTATAAAGTTGCTCTTTTAAAAAAATAAAGCTAAAATTTAAAAATAGAACGAAGTGTTGTCAAGGTCACCTTTGAGGCAATGGCAACGCATTTGGATACACGATAAAGCGAGTTACATGTTGAAACCGGCGTTTAAATGTATACAGATACAAAATTGAATATTGATTAACAACACTATTCCAAGATCCCGAAACTAAATTTAAGAGCGTTAAGCCTCAATCCATAAAACAGATGTTCTTAGGAAAAAAAAGAGTGTATCAGAAAAAGGTAACGAAACGAGATACTGCGAAGCTCAGATCTCTATTCATTATAACAAATGAAATAATGTAATTAACTATGATTAAACTATGCAGGCGGATTATACAGCTAAAGCCCATCAAACGAAAATTTGGCAGCCAGTTTGTTGGCCCGAGCGCGAGTTTGTTTTCATTTCGCATAACTGATGAGTATTACTTCAACTTCAAGTTTCAAAGTAACGGAATTTATGCAGTAAATTTGTGTTCACTGAAAATTTGAGCATGACTTGAGGAATCTCTTTTGTGTGACGGAAAGTATGGTAGGGTGGCAACTTTTGTCACCCTACCATACCGTTCCAGTAACGTAGATTCACCCATCTCTTACATTTTTAAACACTAATTCGTCGGAATCTCCTGGAAAAATCATCTTCAGGTTTTCTTCTATCATTCTCTTATTGTTTGTAGCTTGAAGTATTAATTTTTGCTGTTTTATGCTTATGTAGAAAGTATTTCTTTGGTTCTAATTCCAGGTGAGCGCCAGTATGTTTTTTTCGCCAAAACTTACTAAGTTCCTGTGTTACTCAGTGAAGTCGAAGGCTGGCCGTGGAACGAGGCGGCTAGAACCAAGTTCCTATATTTGTCGCGTTCCATTTGAAAAAAAGGTGTTTGAGCCGGCCAGATGGCCTAGAAATGGCAAAGGTCCTCAGATTTGTTTTAGTTTCAGAAAAATAACATTTTATCATGATCAGAAAGGCATTACTGCTCCCGTCAGTGGCCGTCCTTTGTTTTCAGCTACAAAAAAGTTCCCTTTCACTGAAAGGAATTTAACCGAGCTGACACGGCCGATAATAACTCTGAATTTCAGTTAAACAGATCAATTAAAAATACTATTTACAAAATACTCTACCGTTTCCAAGCAGACTCTTTTTGCATGCTATTGAAAGTTTCAACAAACTAGAATGGTTTCAAATACGAGAATTGTAGAGAGATGCATTTTTTGCCAAGACATTGTACCTACTTTTGCAAGGTTTTAAGATAACCCTAATAGCTAGACAAAGCGTTGATAACCTACAAAATGACCAATTGTTTTGCAAAGTTATTATTATTATTATTATTATTATTAGTAGTAGTAGTAGTAGTAGTAGTAGTATTATTATTATTATTATTATTATTATAAGTTGAAACACGAGTGACCAATTTGCGATGACTTGCATTGACGTGCATGTCCTTGTGGTCAACGCGTAGTATAGCATCACATTTAGTAGACCTAAGTTTTGTATACATGCGCTACTACAAGACTAAGAGAGAAAACCTATAGGCAACGAAGCAAATTAGAAGCAAATTCATGGAAAACGAAACACTAGACGCTGCGGAATGAGATTTAGTATTTGTAGCGCTACTCGGCGATACATTACTCGTGTTTTCAGTTGCAGGTACTTGTGAAGTTTCATTCCCTTGTCGTATTGGATCAAGTTTCTTGTTGATGAGTCCCTTGGCAGAACAACTCATCCAATACGTGGAAATCCTCCGAGGATAAATTGATGGCACGGTAAGAGTGTGATCGTCCAGACCATAATATCTTATCCCCTTGAAAAAGTAGCTTTTCCCGTTCTTCCACTGCATAGCGGCGTCAAGATTGTCCGGCACCCCTACCCAGGCCCCACGGATTGGCCTAGGATATCCATAATCCATTCTTTTGAGCCGTTCGTTATATCGCCAGTACTTGTCACCTTTGAAAAAGTAAATACGACCATTTCCTCCCCACACAAAAGCAGCGTCCATTGAAATCAGCTCCTCTGGCAGATTGAGGTTCTTGTCTGTGATTGGCTGAGCCCTTTTGTACATGCTTCGTGCACGGAATTCCCAGTATCTGTCAATCAAATGATGACACAATGATCAACTATGAACTTTAAAAATAAACCCCACCTTCTTTAGAAATTTAAATCACTTAACTAGAAAATTGATTTCGCTTTCACAAAAGCCTCTTCAATAAGGAATTGCCTAGTAATGCATATGAAACTTTGTTTTTTGATAGTCAAACAACTTATATAGCGCAAATTTGCTGAAGTTTTTAGCACGAATTATTAATCAATTTTAATTAAATTTAAGTAGTTTTAACTTGGCATGTGGGTCTCACGTTCAGGCCATGAAATTGTATTGTTTCTTTTTCTTGCAAACTAAAAAGACTTAATATTTATAGAAATGTGAATAATGTGTATGTTTGCCAAAATGTTTAAGAACAATGAGCCCTTGCGAATATCATCGGGTTCTAACAAAAAAAAAATACGTGTATATTCGTCTCAGGTTTTTTTAAACTCGACAAGCCTTAAAAGAAACGTAGAAATCGGGAGGTGTCAAAACAAGGCAGCAGAGTGCTTTATATCTTAAACTTACCTTCCGCCTTTAAAAATAAGTGTTTTTCCATCACTTAGTGTGACAGCAGCGTCGATATTGCCCTCCAGCCCGGACCAATACGTACTTATCTTGAGTTCTTTAGTCCACGCGCCTCTATCGGAAATTGGCCAGAAATATTCCCCCTTAAACGCATACGTGTAACCATCCGGGGTGTGAACCATCGCATCAACACTTGTGTAACACTTGTTGGGAATGCCTGGTTTTATCGGGGGATCTGTAAGTCGCGGGGTAGATGTCGCCCTCTCCGCTTTTCTGTCTCTCCGGTTGCCGTATAATTGCTGTATACCTCGGATATCATCGTCGTGAAGTTTCATGTCAGGTTTATATCCCCGGTAGAATGGGAACATGATTGATTTGCTGTTACTTGAGTGACCCAGTCCAAGACTGTGTCCAAACTCATGAACAGCCACCCAGAACAGATTAACACCATCGTGTTTGCGAAGTGTGAATGTTTCATCATCATCAAAATGAGCGTCTCCAGAGATTCCTGGAAAACAGAAAAGAAACACCAAAATTTAGCATACTATTTCTTTAAGCCTACCGGGGTTACATACGCTAACATGTCCACGCTGGCAGTCTAATAAATTCGTTATTCATATATCTTTTGGTAATTAGTCAAGTTAGTTATATGACGTAATATGATGTAACAAACCTGTCATCTCGAGTTAATGGCCGCATTTTCTTTTTTTGGGGACCTCAAGAAAAAGCTCTAATTATTTTGAAAGTTATTACAAACTTCAAAAACTGATTGTTAGCCGTATGTTATTAACATGGTTTCACTTCTGCTGTATATTAATACTACTACTACTACTATTAGGGCGGCCTCAGCCGAGCTGCAACATTACTCTCATTTAATTACTCACTATACACACCTGATAATGGTCTTCAAAAAATAAATCAAAAAATAGTGTTTATCTAGCCTATAAACTGTCATGAGGCTGGATATACTCGGCTTACATCTAATACTATTTTAAATGCACAAATAAATAGTACTAATATGAAAATTAACCCTTACTCTCGAGTATCCGCTTATTGGACAGGGCCGTAGCAAGCCTTGGAAAACTGGGAGGAGGGGGGGGGGGTGTGCACAGCCAAGAGTTGATGGTGCGAGCCTTCTTGGGAGATCGGGACATGCTCCCCGGGAAATTTTGAAAATTAGTTTGCCTAAAACGTTTTCCTGGGTTTTAAACGCCATTTGAAACAAAATGAGTGTCTAAAACTTGTAAAATATGACAAGTTTTTCTCAGACTTGGAGTAATTTGCTGTGCTTGACACATTTGCTGGGGGAAAAACTGCGGGGGGCATGGTCCCCCAGTCCCTCCCCTTGCTACGGCCCTGTTGGAGCAGTCCTTGTCAAATTGATATTCATGATTTTCCCTAAAAACGACAGAAACATCTCACCTTTGTTGTCGTGAGGGTAAAAAGCGTGAGCCAAAGTCCCCCCTTTGCCATCGAAAGGATAACCGTCTCCATGGTAACCGTTAATGAATTTAATCTTGATATCCGCATTTCGGTCACGTGTTTCGGTGAATTTCAGCTCTGTCACCTTGGACCACATGTTCAGGGCGTCCACGAGGGTAGTGCGAGTGTCTTGCCAGTAGAGGTCTGGGGTCCAGTTTTCGATATGGAATGTCAGCTCCTTCGCATCCAACAGAAGGATAAGGAAAAGTCAGACACACTTTTCTCTTGATATTTCTTTGACATTTTAATACTCACTTTCAGTACTTTGACAATTTATCCGGCAAAGTTCATTGCGAACCTACTTAACTATCTTAGATTATTGCTTACAATAATGCTTGCCATTCTGTCTTTATATTTGCCTGTCAACTCACCGGTCAGACTGTCTGTCTGTCTGTCTGCCTGTCTGCCTGTCTGCCTTTAACACTATATCTGTTTGTTAGTGCTCAGCGATAAGTAACCTTACTGGTTACCCCCTCACTTACGTGTTCATTTGCCGCTTCATTACCATCTTAATTACCCACGACCAGCTCCCATCTGGCCTTGTAGCTCAGTTGGTAGAGCAACGGTGATCTGTACCGGAGGTCGTGGGTTCGATTCCCGCCGGGGTCAGAGATTTTTACTCTTTCTCCATGTGGGCCCGTTTCCTTTCTAGGGCCTTCGCTTAGAAGGTATTACTTGGGATGTTTGTAGAGCACTTTATCGTATAACATCTATAACACTATATCTGCCTGTCTGTCTGTTTGTCTGTTTGTCTTCCCATCTGTCTGTTTATCCAATATAATTTATTGCATCACCTGTACTTTCTGCATTGGAGAATCTGGCCGCAATTTAGGTGACCTCTTTCGCGAACACTTATCTTAGATGATAAAACAATATAATTCATACCTGTCTAAACCAATGGCAAGTCACTTCAACCTCTAAGTTAACATAACTCGCTCTTTTAGATGATTACAGGACATGCAACAGCCTCCCCCTCTTCCCCACCCCTCCCGAGAGATCAAGCCAGAAAAGGATACAAGAACACAAGTCAATGCAAAACTGAGAAAAATTAGATATTAGATTTGATAACGGTATAAAGTAAAGTAAAGAGAAGTGAAGCAAGAAATCAATTAAAGTAAATCAAAGTAAGACAACAGGGAAGGATGGATTAAGCATTTCATTACGTTTTTCTTCCATTGTGTTCCCTGCAGTGCGTATCGCCTTTTCCTTCTGGTCTTGTCAGTTGGTCCGAAGTCATTCAAACCACAGCGCGACGTTTTAATCATTTCTATCGTCTTTGGATCAGTCAGATCCCCAGTCACCTTCAGCCCTGCAAAACGCTGGAAGGTTTTTACAGCTTCCTTCAGCTCATCCACAGTCCTCATTTTTCCCAATCGGGGGTCAAGCGGGGCCAGATAGCCAAATCTTGATAAGTAGTCCTGGAAGATATACAATGAATAAAATTTGGTTGCAGATTAGTTATAAAACGAAATCACCGCAGAAATTTCACAGCTCAGTTATTCGTTAACCCTTAGGCAAGTAAAGTATGCCTTGCTCTTGCTCCCACAACTACGGCGAAAAAATAACGAACACAAACACAAAAGCGAAAAACGACCAAACACAAACCGACCATGCAAAAAGAACACGAAAATGACCAATAACGAACATGGAGCACGACCAAACACAAACATGAAAATGGCAAATCACGAACATGAAGCACGACCGAACCCGAACACGAAAACATGGAGCACGACCGAACCAGAAAACGAAAACGACCAATCACGAACATGGAGCACGACCGAACCCGAACACGAAAACATGGAGCACGACCAAACCAGAAAAAGTATTAGTTCGTTTGTACAGAACAGAACTTCCTTAAAGATGTAATGGAATAAATTCTCATTGATTAACATAGAAACTGAGTATATCGTCTTGTGAAGTTCTTAACTTTTACTTTTACCTTTCTAATCCGCAAAGGTGCTGGCCATTACGCGGATAAATACGAACAAACAGTTTATATTGTTGAAACTTCCGGAGATGAGTAAATAATAGTGTCTATTGGATATACTATTACTATATACTACCATACAATATTGCACAGGTTCGCAAAACACGGCACAAACAC
>JAOBYE010711836.1:0-11088 GCA_025403585.1 Parazoanthus swiftii
TTAGTTGCCACCCGCCTAAATTTACTCTTTTGGTTATTGCGAAGGACCTTCATCTTTTGCTTTCTTTCGGACCAATGCCCGTGACTGTAAAATTTTGGAGGTGGAATAAACAATTGTTGTTGATGTAAAAAATATCCGTCCATTGCCGATTTTCAAAGTTTTTAAGTTAAAGCCGTTTTGCTGCTGTTCATAGAATGTTACTATATTCTGTTGGCAGGGTTCGTTTCCCAACTGGATCGAATGTTGAAGTGAGAACACTCCATGAACTGGTGTACAGGCTCAACAATTTCTTTGGATGGGATTTGTCAGAGGCCAGATTATCGGTAAATTATAAACAATTGTTTCACTACCCTGTATCTGACAGTCTTTGATTACGTAGCTTTAGGCTTTGGTATCCACAGTTTGATCTCTAATGAAAGGAAATAGAATTTGTTCTTGCTGGCACAGCTGCAAAGTAATGGATTGCTTGAGTTCCCTGGTATCTTAAAATAGAACAAAAAGTCTAGAAGCAGTGTCCAAAAATATAAAGCATGGCGATGAGATAGTATGGTCTTAAATCAAGTAACCTCTTTTTACTCCAATCCCCGCAGACACCGTGTGTAATAAACCTAACTGGGGTTTTGACTCAACTGTTTCGATTACCAATTTGTTTCGTTTAGCCAAGAAGTAAAGTAGAATCTACTGTATTTGATCTAAACTTGTTGACTTCCAATTTTAAGCCAGGAATTGTTTCTAAAAATGCATCTCTTAATTCAGGTAATTATTTAAAACTACATCGGGTCTAAAAAAGAATAACAGCTATCACGTTGACACCTTAAGGCAGTAGTATAGAGGTGTCAAATAAAAATACACAGCAGTATGCATGCCGAGCAAATAGTCCAACTATTGCGCGCTAAGAACGCCTGACTGACCTGATCATATGGCATAGAAAAAAAATGGCGCCTAAACACGGGGTTGCTCTTGATTATTCAAAAGCATAATAACCGTGAAAGAATGACAAGGATCCAACCTAAAGGATATTTGGTATATACAAAGTGTTTCAATAGAAACTGGGTCACATACATACACAAGAAAAGTTTATTTTTTTCAAGTTAATTGAGCTATTGGCGTACTGGTAATAGGTATAGCGTCACGTGATCCCTTTGCTTTTCCCTTCTATTTAATTTTTTTTGTTCTACCAACAGAACCTTATCTAAATTACGCAATGATTCTGGTCGCCTCGCTCGTTTAGCCCTTATGGTTATTGTAGGTGGCCAGCACCTAACTCTTTTTCTGTTAATAATTAGTTAGTTTCTAAATCTGTTAAACTTTAAAGTGAATAAAAATATGTTGCTGTTGTTATCTTAAGTGTCATTACACGCGATATCTATTTCGCTATTTATAACAACAATTGTAATAGTAATAATAATAATAATAATAATAATAACGTATCGTGTACATTATCTTTCTTCCCAAAAGAAAACTTGGTCGGTGCTTTCTTCTGCCGATTGGTTTTTGTGCTCAGGTGCATATTTAGAGTTATCTAAAAAGTGTTGTCTTTTGTGTGTCTATAAAATATCCCGTAATTAGAATTTTACTGTAACTGTTTCCTAAATCGTATTCTTTATCACAGGCTCGCGTAGATCAAGCGTTAAAAGACCTCACGTTAAGAGAAAGTGAGTATCTCCACCACTATCCGCATATCTTTGTAGACGAAGCGCAAGACATGGAAGGACGCTGGGAGGAGCTGATCAAACTCCTTCACAAGGAAGGTCTAAACCATTTAAAGTGGATTTTTTTCGATGACAATCAGAAAGTGAAGTACGCCAACCCGCCACGTGTCAAACAAGTGTACCGTCTGAGTTTTGTGATCCGCAATACGAGAAAAATATTTGCAGAAACCCAAAGGCACTACACGTTTGGCCGCGATGCGCGTGTGGCACATGACGTAATTGGTCCTGATGTCAAGTGGGTTGACGAGCTACATCCCGACGATTTTGAACATCCAACAAATGGCCGCGTGTCCTCTTTGATTCGAAGGTCAATCAAGGCAGTTAAGGAAGATTTGAAAATTGGTTGGTGCATATATGTGAGATTTTACTTCTTCAGGTTGATAAATCTGTGGATATCTCTGTCTGTATCTGTGTTTATGTCTAGGTCTGTGTAATTGTGTCCGCTTTTGCGTGTGCATATGGATGTGTGTAAGACTATGTTATGTGTGTGTCAGCTTGGTTGTGCGTAAATAAAGTAATAATTATGCACAGGGAATTGAACAACAGTGCTCCATATTATTATCAGGAGCAGTACAAAGTACTGACAGGTTCAATTATGTATACAATCTATAGCTCAACTCTTATGCATCTGAGTGTGTGCTTGAATTCGTTTGTAGTTACAAGTTTAAACTCGATTTAGTTTAGTTCTTTTTTCCGCTCTTACCAGTAAAACCCGGAGACATCACTATTCTCATGGAAACAGAGGATCTTAGCGATGCATACGCCGAATATTTGTGTTATGAAGAAGAGATCGGAGAATCCGGGTTGGTGAAGCTGGATTGTTACCGTATCAACGAAATGATCAAGTACATGAAGGATGAAAGATGGCCCTTAAAATTTGGAGGAACAGGCGTTACAATCGACTCAATTCGCCGCTACAAAGGTTTGGAAGCTAAAGTTGTCATAGTGTTAGTCCCAGAGAAACGCGAGAGGGACATGCCGTACGATGAACTGCTTTATGTTGCGATGTCAAGGTGTTTTTGCAAGTTAATTCTACTTTGCACAAAAAACGCCAAAGCAGACTTGTGTGCCAGTGCTATGTAATTTCGCCAACAAGTGCCAATTGTAATTTTGTTAAATAATTTAATATGATTCATGATATACGCATTAATGTTTTGTTAGCAGGTAAACTTTTGGTGGAATCGAAAATATGAGCCGATCAGATCGGGATATATCAGATCAAGGAGAAATTCTTAGGGGGGGGGGGGATACCGACTGTGGCGATGTGTGATGAATTGTTGAAATAGCATTTCCTGCCTTATGAGAGTATTTCAAAAGTCTCTGAACTGCCGGCCACAAACTGTATCTTGTAAACCATCTGATGGACTGAAGAGACGTTTTATCTGCCAGTTTCTCACAAATAAGTAGATAAACACAGATTGCTCAGTCAGAATATCATTTTGTAATCGGATGGGTTCGGGTATACATGTAGGAAGTTTCCATGATGACGTCAATTTATCTCAACTATCAAAATACATTTCGAGTTTTCTTTCTTATTTTTTTAAAAGGAAAGTTAGCAAAGCATGCTGGTAGTTGTAGTTTATGACGCCATCAGGAAAACATCCTATTGAATATGTTACGTTAAAAGCACTTAGAGTTCAACTGTCTTGGTATGCGTATTGAACGACAAGTTTTAGTATATAGGCCAAATTTGGGGGTACCATGAAGGGAAAAGGAATAATTGAGTAGTCATTTCTTCAGCCTTGCAGGTTACTAATATAGATGAAGTAAAATACAAGTAGAAGTGTTTGGTTATAAACTGCTTGTAACCTATATGGACTGAATGGTAATAAAGAAATAATATTTAACATAAAGAAATAATAAAATAAAATTTTTATCCTGAGGTCAAAAAGTTTTTGGTTCCAGGGTGGGGAGTGCTAATGTAACATCTGTTTGAAAATTTTCAAATGTGTTTCACACAGGTTTAAACAAATTTTACCCAAATGTTCCTAGTACTATGGGGATGGGGGGGGGGAGGTGCGGGGCGATACCCCTCAAAATGTTTGGTAGGTTTGTACAACGCGCCTTCATAATTCTGTCCATAAACAATTCGAAATTTCAGACTAAATTGTTAGCACAATGTCAAGATTCTGGGCCAAAATGTCAAAACATATACTTGATTTCAGATCAAAATGTCAAAAACTTACCCAATTTCAGACAAAAGTATCAAAATCTATACCCTAAGTCAATTTCAGACCAAAATAGCTTGAGGCAGCACATACCTTTATAATTATATAACTCGTGACGAAGTACCCCTTATCCCCCCCCCCTCCCTTTTTCTGACTGTTTTGTGCTCAGCTCGGTTGCCCTTTTCTATCACGATACGAAGCTTAGCAATTATACATCTGAGTTGTCCATGAACTGTTTTTTTCCAAATTTCAGTTCTCAGTGCATGTTACAAAAAATAAAACAAATACTTTTAAACAAAAAAGATGAGTGACGGAAGACGCGCCCCATTAGTGTCAACACAGGCAGCATCTACATTTTTTTATTTAAAAATGCTCCGTGGTATCATTTAACTTGCACATTCTTTTTACATTCTTACAATTATCTAAATATGAGACGAAATCGCTCGTTTAGGAGTCAGATACAGTGTGATGCAATATAAACAGAAAGGTTATTACAACACATGTGTAGATCGATCTTGCAAATCTGTTTCAAGTTTTGAAACCACTTTACTAAGCCAATAAAATTATTACTAATTTTACTTGTCTTCAGTGGAGTGTGGGAAAAATTATAGCTATAATTAGTTAATTTTCTAAATCTTTACGCGAAGCCTTAGTTTTCAAAATGGAAGACTGTTTTGACATTAAACTCAACATTAAACTGGCGAGTGTCAAGAACCAAGTTTGTACTTGAAGTGCCGCCAGCACTGTGCATTTCACTTCTCCGACGATCTGTTGTCCGCTTAAACCATTTGATATACAGATCTTCCGTTCCTGCAAAATTATAAAGACCAACTAGTCTTACACACATAAATGTTTGAGGCATGTTGCGCACACGCGTATACAAACACAACACAAACTCCATTTACACACACAAAGAAAGAGACAGACAGACAGAAGGAGATAGACAGACAGACAAACACGAAATTTCACAATTTTTGTCCCCGTTTTCTGTTCAAAATGGTAATGGATATGTCAACGTAAATAAACGGTTCAGTCGTTTTGGGGATACATTTCATTGGAGGAAACAAGCCTCATAGCGTCACGTGACATTTAGAAATATCATTCTAACATGCTAGATCCAATGCGGACCCTTACCTTTATACGACAGTTTGTTTTTCGAAGAAATGTTTCTCGACGACCAGATTGTTAATACTGCCTTTCTTTATGAGCCGCTCAATCTTGTTCTCATCTCCAAGCAAGCGAAGTGTTGTGAGGATCCTAGAAAACCTTGGAGCTTTTCCCGGCTCGGAAGCCTCTCTGCGATACAAACATGAGAAAGTGAAAGAATGTTCTGATATTACCCGGTAACAGGGCATTCGTGGCTGCTTTAAAACTTGTGAGGGAGGGGCTCTGCACGAACAAAGCAAAATGTGAAAGTTTAGTTTCTGCAACCTAGAAGTATAAATGCGTCTATTACTTCAGACTTGGCAGATAGGCTTGCTATCGCGGTAATAGCTTGAGATCAGCTAAGTTCTAAAATTGCTTTAAAATGCGTCTTAAACTTCAAACTAAGAGGGGATTAATGCGGCGTTGCCCTATTGTCTGAAAATCAATGGTCATGGCCGATGCAGCTTGTCACCTTTTTGGCAGCTTATTCGTGTAGTTGGTAGCATGATTCGTTTGAGGTAAATGGGGAAAGTACACTCACCCAAAGCTTATATCTGATGCAACCGCCTCGCTGCCCAAGGCTTCTTCTACCTGGAGACAATAGAACGTGTGAAATAAGTATAGCTATGTTTTGTTTTGTTTGTCATATAAAATATCTAACTAGGCTAGTATGCCAGATGGCCAGCTTTTGACCCATAGCTCCCCTTGTCTATTTACGTTTTGGTTAAGGCTTGTCCGTTCGGTTGGTGCACGTATTTCGCTACGTACCTCCTTCTTGACACTCTGTGCAAGGATTACATACGCAGCGGAGGTTTCATCTGAATAATCGTGCTGATAATCCTCGTTTAGTATGAAAGATATCTTGTTTCCTTTCCCTTTTAAGAGATAAAATATTGCGAATCAATAAACACTTATCATAATCGGGTTCGTAAATTGGTCATAAAATTAAAACTGTTCATGCCTAGCGTGTGTATATCGAGTTATATATATGGATGCACACGGGAAGTCGGAAGGGCACGAGAGAAGCGTTTGAGTGGCATGAAGCGAAGCGCGAAAAATTGACAGTTATATCATTTTAGAAAAGAACAAAAACTCCTTATGGAAACGCCTGAAAACCCATTGTTCTGTGCACGGTTCTATAATCACGAAGAGTAGTATTATTTGTGTTGTAAATATCGCAGCAGCTGAGTCGGGAAAGACTAACTTACTAGTGCCATTGAAGTGGCGGGCTGAAAATACACTTCACAGTAACTCTTTATAATTTTAAAGAATGGTGGGATGAGGCGTAAGCTAATCCCACCTTCTCCAAGCCCATCTCTTTCCGTGGCTCTCTGAGCCCAGAAAGCCTTTGTAGAGCTGCTCGTGTTTCTAGCTGATCTGTGTAATTAACCGACAGTCAGTTACTGCAAAGCTAAGAAACGTTTTACAAAATTTCATACTTGCATCGTTCTTTAAGCATTTTTTATACTTAACCGCCACCCGCACTGCCTTTGATTTCTAAGAACTTTATACTTTTAACTGTCACCCGCCCCGCTTTTGATTTACACACCGGCAAACCTTAAAAACGATGAAGCTATTAATATAATAATCTATTCTGAGCGAGGGATGGGGTTTTGTAGTGCTAAACGATCAAGGTGCTGTCTCTAAACCATCGAGCACAAAAGCTTTTCAGCAAGAAATAAAAAAGCTCTGACGTTGCAGCGTCACAAAGTTATATCGATCTTTCTTCATGAAAAAGTTATTTCTATGGTAATGTATTTATTGGAACTAACTTACCCGAATCCGATTTCGGTACTTCACCCCGGTTAGTCACATCCCCAGGCACCTGGATTTCTGGGTGTGAAATTCTGAACGCCTTCACTTTTTGCGCCTTCAGCAGTTTCTCCATATGATTAAGCCTCGCTCTCGCCGACCCAGTGTCTGTGCTGACAGGCTTGGCCGAGTGATCGGTGGAATCACCTGAGCCAGCACCAGATGGTTCTACATTTAGCGGTGACCCTACTTCAAATATTGCGTCCTCAATGGAACCGGATTTTTCCGGATGAGTTTCTGATTTAGCTAATGCGTTTTCTGTTTCATCAGAACTCTCGCCAGATCCTGAACCAGATTCAGATTCATCGGTATGAGTTGATATTTCAATCCGACTTTTCGATTTGTTTTCTTTCAGTGAATTTGAAATGGGTTTTTTCACAGGCACTGGCACCACCCTTGTATCTTGGACCGGCTTTTTCAGGTTGCTTTCTTTTGGCGAACTTAAATTGGCAACATCTCCTGATCCAACTGAAAAATTTTCCGTTGAATCTTCGTTCATTAAATCTTTTCCCGATCCCGGGTGATTGTCATTAATTTCACTCATCTCGTCAACATTCGAATCGCTCTCACTATTTGATGTTGTTGTGCCACTACTCACGTTATCACCAGTCAATTTCTGGACTCCAGTCGGCTGTCTATTCATCGCAGCCTCTGTATCCGAATCCAAGCCGCTGTTTTGTTGTGAGTTCATAGCATCATCCATTTCATCATCAACCGGTTTTTCTGTGTCCCCAATTATTTTTGGAGACTTCAAACCGTCTTCAGAACTCAATCCCGAAGAGGAATTGATCTCTTCCCCCGAGCCAGATGAAAAGTCTTCGTGTGTGGCAATTTCTGATCTTCGGCTAATTTCAAAGTTTCTGGAAGGTAAATCGTTGCCGTCGTCCTTGTAAGGAAACTCAAATAAAGGTGAACGAGGAACGCTATTTTTAGGTGATGATGCACCAGTATCTCTTTCAGAAGAAGCAACATTCTTTTCTCCCGACTTCGAAGTTGACTCGAGGAACCTGGTTATTTCTGACCTACGGCTAGTTTCGAAGTCCCCATCTTCACTGTCGCCTCCATAAGGAAACTCATACATCGGATCACGTGGGATAATATCCTTGGGGAATGTTGCACCTGGAAAATCCCCAGAACCAGAAAAGGGTGATAAGAAGTCAGCATCCGCTTCTGTTTCCCCTGAGGCAAGATCCCCATGGAACTGAAAGCCAAAATTTTTATCATAATCTTCAAGTGTCGCTAGGTCGTCAGATTCTCCGCGAACATCTTGGACAGCGGTCTTCATGAGATCATCTTCAGAATCCCCTTCAGCACTGACCTGATCAGAACCAGAAGTTCCTATTTTTTCATTCGTTCCACTTCCGCTTGTTACAGACACACTGCCAAGTTGTGAGAGAAGCTCCCCTTTGTTAACAGTCAGTTGCAACTGAGTATTTCCGGATGCAGAAGCATTGCTGTCCTTTTCTGCTAACCCGGATGACAACTCGTCTTGTGTCACATGGTCTTGTCCTCTCAGCTCCTCGTGCTGTGGCGATGGCCCATGCGTATCCTCAAAGCGATGAAGAGAGACTGCAGGAGCTAAAATATTGGCTGTGCCCTTAGATTCCAATTTAGGCTTGATTGAGTGCAATATTTGCTGGTTAGAATCGCTTTCGTCCGCTTGGGCGATACTATTATTTTGGGTCGCTTTTGTTTTCTCCTGTGTCGACATATCTTCAACACTCTCGCTTTGTTTGTTTGGAGCAATATCCTGGGATACTTGTGAGATCCTCTCCCCTCTGTTATCTTCTTGTCTTTCCCCAGATATGTCACCACTAGCTTCAGAATTTTGCTTCTGAGCGAGTGGTTCCCTTGTTTCTTCAAAGCGGTGTACTGCAAGGATAGCCGCAGTCTTACCTTTGGATGTGACGTCATTATCAGTGACGTCAACTTGTGACGCGGGCCCTTTAGTATTCGTTTTGTTTTCCATTTCCTTTGGTGACGCTTCTTCGCCAGCTGCGGTTTGCTTTTCATCAAAGCGATGAACAGCCAGAACAGCCGCTGTTGTTTCACTAGAAGAGGCATGATTATTGTTGTTGTTGTAGTTGTTGTTGCTGCTAACACCTTCAGCTTTAGGCGCAGAATCAAGCTTAGCCTGCAAGTTCCCATTCGATGTTTTTGGTTCACTTTCCGAGAAGGATTTCGTTTCTTGACCATAACTCTTTGCAGTACTTGCCTGTTGTTGTTGAATGGCAGGTTGGGTTGCTAGTTGCTTTTCTTCCACTTGATTTCCTGAACAAAAAATGGCGAACTTATTAGCCAAAAGACCAGATAAATTGACGGGTATATACTCCATGCGAAAATGCCATGAATTCACCAGCATTACAAACGCATTTATGTGGGTTAGTGAGTAATTAAAAGAGAGGGATTGAAAGTACATAACACCTAAAATTATCTACAAAATAAAGTTAAATATCTGGGTAACTCATATTTTTCATGAGCAGAGATTTAGGATATTCATGAATGTTCAAAATGGGACAAAGATACAAATTAACGAAACTAGACAGACACGTAATATTAGATAACGAAAAAATTAGAAAAAGATCATGTTTGAAATTGTACAAAAGAAGTAAAACAACGAAATTTATTAGAAAGTATTAGAAACTCCATGAAACGTTATTAGTTTAAGTAGAAACTTTAGAAATACGTTCCTCCTCTTACCTTCAGTGTCGGTGGACAAGAGCTTTAACTGTACAAAACTTATGTTTAATATTGTTAATCATTACAGTTATAATTATCTCGCTGTAATCATTATCAAGGTATAGTTACCTTTACTGTTCAGTACAAATCACTAAAGCGCTCAACCGCCCTATCTTTTTCCTATGAGAATGACATAAAGCAACGATCCTTCCTCAGTATTAAATTTCTATTTCCAAATCAGATGATCATTTAATTGTCAAGAAAATTGGTTGAAACTATAACAAATTATAGCATTACAATTTTATACACGGTTTAAATTGGTGATAAACTATATCATTACCATTGCCACTGCAGTAGCCGCAGGTCTGCGGGCAAATCAGCCTCATGTAGTCAAGGTAGTTGGCACTCTGACACTGCGCCACCCACGTGCGACATCTTCTGTAGACATCTCTACACTCCCCTGACGATTGAATAGGATTACAGACACAAATAAGCTTTTTTGCTCTATGTTGAGCTTCCTAAAATTTACAACAAAGTTTGTTTAGCACTTACAGCAGTACTAGTAATGGATGATATGAAAGTACGGCATAATTACAGTCTATGGTGAACAAACTCTGGAAAACACTGTTAATACTTTTGGTGTAATTTTGTTTTGTTTGTAAGTTATGTGGAAACAATAAACCTTTGATCCTCAAAGCACGCGGCAAGGCCCGAGTTAGGCTGTTCATATAGCCACTTGTTGCATAGTCAATCAACATATCGGCCTAAATTTTTTCATTAGTCCATAGTCCCTGACATGAGTTTGTGCTCAGTTTGGGATGACAACTACGTTTGAGCTGACGTCTTTTCAGTTTCGGAATGTTTTGACTCACCGTTGATTTTTTGCTGGGCGCTCACTGCAGATAATAGGAACAGCACAATCGGTACAAGTATCCTCATAATTCCCTGAAAACAATGACAAATAAGTCAATCCATTTGCAGTGTGTGTGTTTGTATGTTACAAGGTGTGCGCGTGTGTGAAGCGGCTGATTTCAGTATACTACATATAGATAAATTGGTTTAATCCTCGCTTGAAAACCTTGTCCGTTTCTGTTATTCCATTACAAAGGAGTAAGAAGTTTGTGTTTGAAAAGAAACCGCATTATCAGATAGCTTTAATTGTTTTACAAACCTAGTCTTACAATTGATAATCGGAAAGGTGCACGAAAAACTGAAGTAAGCCTGTTAACTGGTACATATTGATATCGTATAGACAAGCTTTTCTTAAATGAGAAGGAGATCTTTTGGTGTCAGAGGTATATACGGTTCGCTGTCTTATCCAGAAAAACACTGCAGAGGAGAGAAATACGAGTAGAGAGAGCTGATTTAAAATCGATAGCTTTTGGGATGTAATAGTCGTAAAGTATGTTTCGAAAACGTCTACTTGAACGTAACATGGTCTCTAGTTGTTTTAATAGTACTTTTTCTAGAAGAAAAGAAAACACCTTACTGTAAATGTATGATGAATATATGAAACTCATATATTTGTACTGCGGATATACATTTTTAAGCAAATGAAGGATCATCGCAGT
>JAOBYE010711847.1:0-11087 GCA_025403585.1 Parazoanthus swiftii
GGAAACGGGTTGTCCTCTAATGATAAAATTTTTTCATAAAAATAATCTTTGATAAATTTTAGTAAAAGTCAGAAAATCTGAGCACTATCGGATGAATAGAATCGAAGTTATTAAAAGTTGAAATCGGCGCGGGCACTTTCTGCCCCCCCATCCATGTCAAATAGGGTTAAGTATTTTATTTATATGATGACTAATCTGCCATTCTTGTAATTAAGTACTTAACAAATGTTGCTGAGTGCATGATTATGTTTTGCTTTCAATAGAATTGTAGTCTCTATTTTTGCCTTCCTTTTTCTATTACAATTTTAAATGCAAGGATTGAAAATATATTAATAGTAAGCATTATCTTTATTCTATAATCTGACTGTCATTGCGAAGTCATTCGCACATGTCGAGCAGAGAACGATTCCTCTTCGTTAGCGATCGTGACAGCTTCGGTATTGCCGTTGCACAAAGGCCTGTCAGATTCATCGTGTTATTCACCAGATAACAACTTCGTTGTTTTTGTGACATTGTTTTCTTACGAGCTGAGTTAATTAAACATTTCTACAACATATGTTGAAATAATCTCCATATAACTTTCAGCTTTCGTTTCACGTTCAAATTATGCATGGGGAGAAACCTTACCGGTTGGCGACACTAACGGCTCGTGCGCTGCACAGCGTGACGTTGCGCACATTGGCATTTCCTTCCTCTAATACTTTGATAATGAACTTTAAAATAGCTTACAACAGATTAATTATATGTGACTATACGGCACCTTAACTGTTTTATCTTGGTTTAAAGGATATGTGACCATCGTTTCAACGAAGGGCGTTATTCAAATCGTAGGTATGGTGACCGTACGTGGATGTATTTGTGACGGTCGACCCCACAGGTGGCGCATAACTGCGTGACTTCTGCCTGAAACATGGCCTTGCCGCGTTTGCTGCACTGTATTTTTATGTCAAGTGCAATGGATGACATATCGTGAGAGGTCGATTTTGTTAATCACTCACTCACTCACTCACTCACTCGATTTTGCAACCGCTGGTTATGCAGTGCAACAAAACAAATAGGAGATTGCAACTAAAATATCGAGCCCATGAAAAACTCGCGCTCTTGCGCTTGTCTTGCGTCACTAGTGAAAACCAGGCTTTACAGAACAATTAACCGGTTAGTCAAGACTAGCTATAAAAGAAAAACAGACAGGCTCGTAAAAGTTTGGATTCCCGCCGAAATTTTTTGTAGTAACATTAAACAATCTGGTTCATCTTCTGCTCAGAAATTTGTAATCAACAACTCCGTGTGATGTCAATGACATTCTCTTCTATTTTAATTTTTTATTCGCGCATACAAGAAGGCCTAATCACAGGTTGACTCCGTGAAAGCAGTACTGTTATTGATAAAATTTTTACTTATCATCATATAAGAAGTTCTAGAAAAAAAATTGTCACAGTTTTGGATTTTTAATAGAAATGCAAAACAACAAACAGAACGTATGACTGCACATGTACAGGCGATCACTGGCAAGTTATCCAAAAATCAGAGTTTTGAGTCAAATAGATTTACACGGAGCGGCGCGAAGGTCAAATTAGGGTTTAAAATGGCAAATCAGGAGATACAACATCACTTCTAAAAGAATAAATATTGACAAAGTGCTTAGTTGTTTATTTTTGAGAATGAGAAGTGTAAGTACTTTTAAAACGTTTCAGTTAGTTATGCGTAATACATCGGCTTCATGATTCATTGACTGAAAAGTATCACCATTTTCCGCCTTTGGCATTTTAGATTTTAAGTTATAATAATTTGAATCAATTGTAGCAAGAAATTGCCATTATTTCTAGACGAAATTATGCTACGTAACTTTCTTGTTGTTCATTAAAAAACAGATGGAGTAAAAGTAAATTTCATACTTGCTTCGAACGAAGCAACCCACCCATAGGCTGTTGTTGAATATCATGTCCCACTTAAACAGTAGTGTGAAAACTCCAATGACTCCCGGCCCGTTTTAGCAGTGTAAAAACATGATGACCCAAGTTTTTAACTTTTCTGGGTTCGTAGCAATGTGTTTGCCCGTCTAATACTTATTGGATACTTTCAATAAGCAGTGCGGAATGGTCACAATATAACAGTTCTATCTGTCAAGCTTGCAGTTCTACAATATTCTTCAAAAATACGACTTATTACTTGATCATCAGTCAAATACCTCCTGGCCATCATGCAAAATGCAGAAAACGACCGATAAGTTTTTTTACCAATGATGCATTGCGGTGGGTGTTTTTTCAGCTAATAACAGACGGAAAAGCTGAAAAGCAGCAGTATTGCAAAACAACCTGTTTTTCTTTCTAAACAGTAGATAATAGCACCTTCGTATTTGCTTTCTATGAAAATCAAAAACTGAGGGGAAGAATTCATTAGATTGCCACATTTATTTTAGTCGCGGCACTAGACGGGGATTGAAACGAGTCTGCAAAAGGTCCAGAGCAGGACTATGCCGACGAACATAAACTCCATTGCTATTATAATCTCCTTGGAGGGAGTTGGGAAAACAAACATAACAAGAAGAAAGTTTTCACGATTGTCAATGGGATAAAAGAGCACCAAATCCTCCATTTTAGCCCATAACTGAATGCGCCGTAATGCTCGACAAAGTGAAGTACGTAAAAACGGGGTTTTGCATTTATGTAGTTTAGTTTTGCAAAAGTTGTTATTGCGCGAATTTTTTTCGGAATTGTTTTTCTTGCGTGTATTTTAAAAACATGCGTTATTTTGGTTTGCTCTAGTGTAAGGCTTCATATGATCATACTTACTTACATTATATTATATTGTATTACATTACGAAACTTTACAACCTTTTCACTTTTATTTCCCTAAACTGATAAACGTTAACATCTTACGGTGTTTCTCGTTACAAGGAACTGGCTACAAGTCAGTTGAGGTCTCAGGTGACCTTAACATTTTTTAACCTATTCATTCCATGAATAGGTATTGCGGTATACTGAAAAACTACTATACCTGACTCTAGGCCTTGGCGGATTGTGCTCCTAAAAGTGGGATATTATGCCACTAGCAGTGCTCGAAATATTGCCAAATTATGCCATAATTATGCCAGAATTCCCAAATTATGCTCCTGATTTACAAAATTATGCTCACAAAATGACGTAGAATCTGTACATAGAGGCGCGCAATAACCACACCAAAATATGTTTTTCAAATAAACTGTTGTTGTAAATTTATTTAAGTTTTATGGCAGTTTGTCTCGGCTCTCAGCTGTCCAAAATAGCTGCTCGCATATTTAAACCGTTTGTAAAATGCCTTCAACGACTTAGCGATCACACTTTTATATATTGACTGAACTAAAAGAATATAGTACTCTCTCTTCAAACTATAGCGAACTAAAACGTTGAAAGTATCAAGCCACGAAGTAAGTCATCTTGTCTTGACAGTTCTGAGTACTTTCAGCGCCAGTTATTGCTTGAATAAATTTGAATAAGAATAGTACATACAAGTCAATATCAACGCTTATTGTATATACATGTATACTGCAACAGTACGCTGGCCTGGAGATAGTCTGCCAGAGCGCTGTCCTGCTGATCGCCAAATACCGCTGAGAGTAGGGAGAAGGCTCGCTCAGCTGCAGCAGAGAAAGGCTGCACCAATAAGACCTGCTTCACTGCAGCTGGAATTCGCCAAAAGAGGCCTAGTTATTTAGCATTTCAGAACAAAGTCAATACTACTATTAGCGTAGCTAAAACACGCATTGCAAAAACATACTACCTAAATTTAGTTTGTTTCTGTAGAAAAAGCACCATATTTACTAAATTTTATGAATTTATGCTCCAAGAAATGCTAAAGTTTGCTAATTATGCCGTGGCAGTGCTCGTTTAAAAAATTATGCTTTTTTGCTCCAATTATGCCAAAAATTATGCTAGCACAATCCGCCAAGGCCTACCTGACTCCGCCCCAAACCTTTAATAAAGTTAAAAAATTAAAATGATAATCATAAATATTATTAAACGGCCTTTATGCGGTGATGCTGGTCAGCAAACAAAGTAAACACAGTACATCAGCAAGTCGATATGAAGACACGGTAACCAGTTACAACATTTACTCGTTTTCTTATAATAATAAAAAATTGGGAAAAAGGGCGTATTTGAGATACAAAGCTGGACTCTTAACAGCAGATTTGGTAGTTGCTAAGCTTTATCACATGCCAATAAATCGTCCTTGATTTGCATACGAATGGATCTTTTTCTCAACACCTTTCTCAATACTGTACTACCGCTCATTTTTAACAAGCTGCGAAATATTTTGTATTGATTTTCAAAGTCGAAAAAATAAGCCTTCAAATGAAACTCATTTTTAAATTCAGTACAAAGCTTTAAGTCAATTGATTGTGTCAGTGACTTACTGACTACAATTGTAAATTGCAATGCTGTTAGTATCATCGGCTAGTCCTATGCTGCTGTGTTTTTTCATGAAAACTTTTTGATAGTACACGCCTGAAATAAAGTCGCGATGCAGTCGGAGTTTGCTTATAGGTTATGGCTCGAAGTATACTCGCTCTCCTTCATTCAGCACCACTGTTAGCTTTTGCATAAATTCCATTTTAGTTAATCTCAAAAAAAAGGACTACAGATAGTTTTTCCTGGATTGAGTGAGCTATGATGCGATCCTATAGAAATTAATCTTAGTCATTGTTGCACTCTACAGGTGGCATATTAAAGGCTGCTGAATGGTACCATCGAATCCAGCAGTAGCCAGAAGCGATTTTTTAATTACAAACAAGACTTAAACCAAGCATGTAGTCGAAACGTCCTACACGTGACTCGGCAAAAAAAAAAGTTTCTTAAGAATAAAAGTTATCCGGAGGATAGAAATATCTGCAAATGGTCATAGTGATTACTAGTTTCCAAGCTTGAATATTAAGACAAAGAAAGAAAATGTTACACCAGGGCTTCCGATACTTTTTATCTCAACTTTTTATTCAAAATTTCAATAGCCGGTGCTAACGCGGAAATTGAAATTCTCGGATAACGAGTCCCGTCACTTAGGCAATGAAAACTCAAATTACATCTTTTACAATTGCAAACAGTCCTGTAAAGCATAATCGGAGAATCACACAACTCTTTATAGAGTTAAAAGCGGTTCTGTGTGTCCTTTTCAAGTGGCATTTAAATTGTGCGATCTAATTATAATTGGGCTTCGTCTTGGAAATTTTCGCCGCTCCTGATAAATGACTTGCGCCGACTTTCATTAATACAATGGGCAGTAATTACATTGTTATCAAAACAGCAAACCCAAGCAACGGCCTTGTAAATACGGTAACTCCCTTTCAATGCAAAACAACAAAAACAAAATATTGTTTTCCACAAATTTTTTTCAGGTGTAATGCACCGAACTTCTTTCAGACATGTGATAGTTGAGGTTCAGCTTCCACTATACTTGTAGGTGGGATTAGCTGTGGTGGAGCACTCAGTAAAGAACAATAGTCATCAAATTCAACGAGAGTTTTACCTTTTCAGCTTTATCCGGTGTCGTACGTACTTTACAGCTTCAGGAGTTGGTTCACTGACTGATCATCCAGTCATGAATTTCACTAACTAAAGTTTTTATACCCATGGTATAGATCCAGCTATTGTTTCAGAGTGTTAAAGTTTTCATAAGCGTCCGTGATACTAGCATTTAGAAACTTCCACTATTTCTTTCGGTAAAAGAATCGGTTCTTCTTGTAGCTTAAGAAAAAGAAAATGTTACTGCCGAAAAATAACAGTATGTTCTTTAGAGTTTTTCCGAGAAAACTTAAGGTTTCTCTCATATTATAGTAAACCAGCATTCTGGTAATTTTCTAGAGTTAAGCTGGAAAGCACGATCGAAATTGCTTTTTCGCACGTTCGTGCGACTTGTAGAAGTTGTGTGCTTTTTCGATTGTCTTGGAAAGTTTCTTCAGTATAGTTTGATTTAGGAAAATATTAAAGAAACTCAAATCAGGATAAAGTTGTGTTACACATCACAAGAATGGTACATGAAAACGAAACTTTCGACTTTGTTCATGTTTGAGAGTGGCTGGTAAACGGATTCAACATTGTTGATCTACAAAACCAAATGGATGTTGAAGCAAGTATTGATCCCATTTGCACGAGGTTTTAGTTCATTATTGAGCAATAATTAACTTTCAGATGGACTCGGCTAAAGTTTTTGTTTGTTTTTGTTTCTTTTGACAAAGGCATAACATCCGTTATTATATAAATTGTTTTCATTTTCAAAAACAGATTTTTGTCTCTCCGTTTTTCTAACGCCTTTGGACTGATCTTGACACCTGAAATGTCCCTGAATCGAAATTCACCAGTTGTTTATAATGAAGTATAAACAACTAATAATAAACTAAGGTTATTGTGCAAGTGTACTCGAATCGAACATAAGAATTTCAAATGTACGACAAATCAAAGTAGCATTCGGTAAACAAAAGTTGCACAACTATTAATTTTGTTAAGTGTTCATTAGCAGTCGCTGGCGGGATACTGCGCATGAGGCATTTCGTAAAGAAACGTCGTTCACATAAAAAAATGTTTTAGTTGAAAAATAACTTTTAATATACTTTTTAAAAATCGATTCCTTGTGTTATTGCTATGAGAATGATGTGCACTTTGTGCAAAAAATGAAGGCGCGCATAAAAACTGGGGGCATTAAAAAAGGGTAAAGATTTTCTTGTATTATAACACAAAAAGAAACATATTAAGCACCCTGACATAATTGCAGTTAAATACCTGTCGGTGCAGAGGTATTTTTATATGTAAGTGAGTAGACAACGTTTTGACTTTAAAACGCGCAAGGATTAACTCGCATAAAACAATGAATCTGGTAATGGCGCGAATATTTTGCAGAAATCACACTGGGCAAGTAAAAGATTCAACTGCCCCGAAAGACGTGATCTCCACTTGAATGCAGTTCTTGATTTTGTCTTAAACGATTATAAAAAACAGTTTTCACATATATCAATAAAATTTTTTGCTGATAGTATTCGAATACTCGATTAGTTTTCTAGCAACGGTAAAACTATTTTCGTCAGGTAAAATTATAATTTCCGCGGACACTTTAAATGACTACATGTCCTAAATATTTTCCCACGAGTCTTGTTTAATAAACCAACGAGTCACGTTAGGACTTAGAACGAGTCTCGTTAGGTTTTCAAACGAGCCTCGTAAAGTTTCGCAACGAGTCTCGTTAAATTTCCCAACGAGTCTCGTTAGGATTTCGAACGAGTCACGTTGGGATTTCCAACGAGTCTCGTTAAACTTTCCAACGAGTCTCGTTGGGATTTCGAACGAGTCTCTTTAGGTTTTCGAACGAGTCTCGTTGTGCATCGTGTACGGTTTGATGATTTGAATACAGTAATATCAATCGTGTACGTTGTAAATTAAAGGAGTCTCTATGCCCGGAAACCGGGAGAGACCCCAAAATAATATATATATAATACATATTTTAGTTATTTGCTGAAAAAAGTGCGTTAACCCGTTTCAAAAGCAGCGCATAATAGTAGTATCTACTTACAGGATCCAAGGTTACTGTTGAACGGATATTTGAGATGCTAAATTGAAGGGAAATGCTGTAACTTGCCACAGCTTGCGAAGGACGGGAACTTTCGCCTTTTTTTTATGTAGGCGATACGCGTGTGGAGTGCGCTGATTCAAACACTCAAGCTTGCGAAACTCATCCCTACTATTCGCGATTCGTGCGATATTATTTTTCTCCCGTCAAGCAAAGGACTTTCTTATTGAATAGACCGAAAGCATAATACGCCCCAGTGGCCATAAACAACAATTTCAAGTTAAAGTCAGGTTTTAAGTTCTCATACATTTGCTGTATTTACTTGACTCGATTATTTTGTTCATTGCAAGTGGGTCTTATCATGCATTCGGTCTATAACAAAACGCAAATAAAAAGTTTTATTACATTAATTCTTAGTTTTTCGATTCTTACTCGTCCCGTTATTTTCTGTGCCTATTTTAAGGGATAACTTTTCCCCTGCCCTAATGAGAAAAAAACTGGCAATTCCATCCCTTAACCTATTTATATCGTTTTCTTAGTTTCCAACATGTTGGTGTTCGTCGTGATAGCTGTAACCGCTAGTGTTGCAAAAGGAGATTGTCCCGACGTCGATTCGTCAGGAAATGTTTGGTGTAACGACAGAGGTCTTACTGAGATTCCTCCACTTCCTGCAGGCGCACATTGGGTGTAAGTTGGAAAAATGAAACTCTCAGTTTGTACAATACTCAGGGAAGAGTATATACTTGTTGTTTGTGCTGCCACGACATGTAATTGAGCTTGCAGTGAATACATTAAAAAATTGTCGCCGTTCTCATCGAAATCGTTCCTATTTCTAACGTACAAAATTTAAGACTGTTGTACAAAATATTTACCCTAAAAAATTATCAAATTTTGAGAGCTATGTGCTACGATAAAGTACAACGCTACCAAAAAAGTTACTTTTATTAGAACAGTGATTTGTTTAATGACGAACGTGAGATTAATCGTAACGGAAATATAAGTGAAATGATTAAACTACGTTTCGACATACTTCTGACGCCATTGCGAAGTTCAGTAAATTAAGTTGAAGGAATCGAGGTTATATATGCAAGAAGTTCTAATAAGTCAAATGATTATAAATGCAAGTGTAGAATGATGTGCTATTGTACCGGAAAAAGAAAAAGGATATTGTTAGGTGTATGACTTTTCATGGACTGAGTCAGAATGAGAGTTGTGGCTAGGTTTGAGTTTTTTGATGCAGCACATTTCGTAGATAAGGCAGTCAAATTTATTCTTGCATTTCGGTAGGAATGAGAATGAGTTGTTTAGGTTATCCGTGTTAGTGTCGTGTGTTTCAACGATGTGCTTGCTGACCACGATTTTTGTCTCGTGTTCATCAAGGCGTTGGTGTAAGTGCCGGCGTGTGTAGCCAACATAGCCTGCATCACAAAAACATAATAAACCCTCGAACGTCCAGGGGGAGGAGTCAAATGGACCTCTTGTCTTTTTGTTGTTGTTGTTGACAGTTCAACGACCAAAATTTGCAGAAATACATATGTGGTACTGCAGATTATATGTATGGGCAAAAATAAGTTATTAAGGCAGAAAAATGCAAAGAATGGCATTATTTCTAAAATGCACGGTGTATTGCTGTAAGCAGAACTTAAAACATATTTAATAAATTTGAGCAAAACTGAAAACTAAGAAAGTCTGTTACGATTTCAAAATCCATACAACTTATATTTAAACTTTCATTTAATCGTGTAAATGATAAAAATGCAAAAGTGGCGTTTTAACTTGTGGTAGCCACGGCAACAGCTTACGAGATATCGCCTACAAATGTATGCGAATACCATTTGCTATCAAGTTGGACGTAAAGTCATCAAATTTAGTTTCACTATTGATATCTAGTAAGGAGAATTAGAATAAAAACTAAGTTGGTTTGGGGGGGGGGGGGGGGTGGTAAATTGTTTGACTACCTCCCTCCACGGACTGAAGCAGGATAAAAATATGATTACTTTATAATTAAAGCGGATTATAACAAAGTTAAAGGAACTATAAGCAAATAAGCTTATAACAAAAGAGTCTTATACTGCAGGAGAATTATAGCCAAAGGGACATAAGAATAACTGATGTGGTTATGACCGTTCTTGCTTTTTATGCGAAGGGGCGCACAACCAATTGTGTTTCTGTCCAAGAGTAGCGGTATTCGAAAGTGTGTATTACCAATGGGGGCTTATCATAACCGCCGGGAGTTTTTACAGAAGAATCTTGTAAATGAGGATGCTTATATCCGAGATGACATAGAACCGGAGGAGCCAACGACCAACATTGTTTATTATTATAGCTACAGAAGCTTATAAGTAGGGACTGATTTAGAGTATATTATAAACAAGGTTAAATATAACAAATTTCGTTTTGAACGAGGGCCCTATGCACAAAGAGTTTGGATGACACTTTTTATTAAAGATTCATTAAAACAAGTGATGTGTCTATATGATATCTATCTTCTCTTAATTTAATCTTGGCTAGTGCTAAGAATGTCTTTTTTCTTATGTTTCTTTGTGTGTGTGTGTGTGTGTGTGTTGGTAGATATACCGAAAACATCTTAACCTAAAGCAACACAAATATTATAAAATGCGGCAGTATTCAAATACATATAAATGTTTATGAAAACTGTGTCTATTTTAGGTGGCTGTATAACAACAACATAAGAACCGTGCCAAACGGCTCATTTGTAGGAATGACGTCGTTATATTTTCTGTAAGTAACAAGTCTATTCCACCCTGACAACTAGTTATTAACAACACAAGTAACACAATCAATCGGTATATGTGATCAGCTTTCTTTGTACTTCAATTTAAGGCAGTTGTAGAGAACAGTTGTACCAAAGATTTCGATTTTCGGTCAAGTAGCAAACATTTAAGCCAAAAAAATCGAGGGGAAGGGTTAATTTGACTCCCCCCACTTACAGCTTCTAGGGTTAAATAAGTGTTCCCTTATCTACATTTTTTTACGGTAGTCCTGAAGTACAACTTGCGTTGCTGCCTTCCATTCAAAAACATATTTTTAGTATAGACGTTCTGTCTTATGCGCATATGAAGACAAAATCAACTTCCAAATGCGGTTCACAGGTCTATTGCCATGAATAGTTTTAGATTGAAACAGCAGTACACTAAGCGTACTAATTTTATCCCAACACTTCTTAATTAAGTCTTAACTGGTTTCAGTTAGTTTCTTTTATTGTGTCTTTTGCAAACGCAGGCGCTTACTCTCGCAAAGTAACAGCAAACTGATTTAACACGCGTCTGCAAACAGGAATATTCGGACTGGCCATTATCAGTCAGCTCAATAACTATTCTTTTTTTTGAAGAATAGGAACGAAGGGGGAAATAAAATGGGGTTAGTTCTAGGGTTAGGCCAATTAACGCAAAAGTCACCTCGAAATTTAAAAAGCCATAATTCCACTATAATGCTATTCGTCAATTTAGTGAAAACCCTACTTAAGAGGCTGTCCGCCTAAGAACCGACCAACCCATTTTCGCGTCAAATTTAGATTTCGCTGATTTTTTGTGGGT
>JAOBYE010711858.1:0-11086 GCA_025403585.1 Parazoanthus swiftii
TATGTATGTATGTATGTATGTATGTATGTATGTATGTATGTATGTATGTATGTATGTATGTATGTATGTATGTATTGGATTGATAGATCCAGGCCGTTTCGAATTCAGTGCTATTTCTTTTTGTCCCCAGGCATGTTGCAGCCTCCGGCGGACACCTCCAGTGCGTTAAATTCCTGTTACGTCAATCAGGAGTTGATATTCACGCCAAGGACCGCTGGAAAGCCACGCCTTTATCAGGTATGTGAAACAGGTTTAAAAGGAAACAAACAAGAACTAGTGACTAGCCGGTTAATTTTAGTCAAAAGCTAAAAAAGCAACCCCAATACGAGTGTAATACTGAAAATACTAACCAGATACCAGGGTTTCGTCTGTGTTGGTGTCCACAAGCATTAAATTTTGTAAGGCACTTAATTGACTATTAACTTTGTTATTATTATTATAATTATTATTATTCAAATTCGGCAGGTTTCTTATAGGAGCTAGCGAAATTGGTATTTGAAAAGAGCGCAAGTTGGAACTTTCCTTAACTTTCATGCACCCTCATGCTCCCCAGTTGACTCTCATACACTTCGTTCGACTCGATCTCGCGATCACCAAGTGGCAAAGAAAGTAAGAGGAGAAAAAATTGATGGTTCAAAAGTGGAAGGGTTTTGCTGTTACTAATTTGAGGAACCTTTGGTTTGGAAACTAAAAGCCACAGTAAAGCGTTTACCAGGTTTTTCTCGTGAAGTTCTAACGTCAGTTTGTTTGTGTTGTATCTTCCAGAGGCGATCAAATACGGCCATGATCGCGTGGTACAGAGTCTTTTGCGTCACGGTGCCAGCTGGGCCGAGGATGGAGCAGGTGACATTCTTTATGCAGCCGTGGGTGAGTCCCTATTGCTTCGTAGCAATTAAAGACTGAACTAAGGTGAAGGCGTGAAAGTGTGTGTTTGTGCCTGGGGATTGTTTGTGTCAACGTTGGCATGTATGGAGGCAAGCGATTGTGTGTGCGAGTATTTGTGATGTGGCGGTCGAGTGTATGCTAAAGATCGTGTTTGTGACGCGGTGACTGATCGTGTTCTTGCGTGTATTTGAGGTGATGATTCATCGAGTGCGTGACAGTGGTTCTCGTGCGCGTTTATATGTATGTGATGCATGTAGTGGTTGATTAGTATTTCTAATCAAACCACACATACTACTGCAAATAAATTCTATAGCCTAGTGATGTTAGGATTCCGTTAATAATGTATCTATGTCATTGAATTACATATACACAAAAGCGGACGCTCTCTGTGATCTCTCATTGGTTGACTTACGTGAGAAGTTAAGATCTCGTTCTGACTGGTCGAGACAAGCATTGCACAAGCAGTCGATTCTTAGCCTTTAAGCGACTTCTTTGACAATTCGCGATTGAAGAGTCGCGCTGATTGAAAAAGGAAGACGCCGATTGATTAGAGTGGTTACCGGGATTGAAAATAGAGGTAGCGCGTTGAAAAAAAGGTCGCGGATTGAGAAAAAAGTATTTGACTTAAAACAAAAATTGCGGACCGAAAGAGAGGATATCCCTTCCAAGCCTCTTTATATCTTTTATTTAGGATATTTAAGATTTTCCAAAAATAATCTTGTTCTCTTAAAAAACATAATTCTGTTGTTGCAAATATATATCCAGTTTATTCCACTTCACAACACAATATGTTGGAACCCAAGAAGTCAGTGTTGCAAATGGGGCCTTCTGTGAGCTTATCTTAAATTTTGGTTTTTCCAGCTAAGAACGACATGGACGAGTTGCGGCGTTTGTTGTCACTTGGTGTGGACGTAAACACCCCCAGCACAGATGGACGGACGGCGCTGCACGTGGCCGCCGTGTTTGGCAGCAGAGGGCTGATACAGTACCTTATTGACCAGGGCGCCGATGTGAATGCAGTTGACTCGTATGGCAACGCGCCTCTTAACGTGAGTGTGGACAATAGGGGTTGGAGGGAATGATACGAAATCGTGTTGGCAACCGATATTTACTTGCACTGGCCTAGACGTAGCGCGTATAGACCGTATTCAGAAATGGCGGCTATTTTAATATTCTTTTGTCTCTATTCAAACTCCTCGTTCAGGTTAATATATTCTTTTGATTTTTTGACTGAAGAACGAGGCTAGTTGAACTCATTCAAATACAGACAAAAGAATATTAAAATAAAGCCATTTTTGAATAAGGCCGTCTAAGTTAAGTGAGATTCAACTGCAGTAGATATCAATCCCCAGTAACCGCGTTTCAACGCAGGCTATAGCTGTTTTCCTATTTAATTTATTATTTCGTGTCTGGTATTTTTGCTTGATTAAAACTCATGCAAACCCGGTTTGTTGTTTTCTTATTGGCGCATCTCAAACGACAGAAAGCGCACGATGATCAGCAACAAGTATCTTAGTTGTCTGAGAGAGGTTTCCATATGGTCTATTCAGATCGATAACGACCGTATTAATCGTTCGGATAGAGTTCGTGTCCATCCAAGCAATCGCGGCCATCCTGCGTCCCGATCGTTTGGATCTTTTGCTGATCACCTCAGTTGCCCGATCGCTTGGACACGATTTCAAACAATCCTAAACACCTTACTTAAAAACCAGGCTTAAAGGAAGTGAGAATTGCTTGCTTCATCTGAATTGCTTTTTGTGTTTCCATAGTATTCAGACATGCACGAGCACCGCGCAGTTAGCCAGCTGCTGGAGAGCCTGGGCGGTAGACGTCTGTCCCACCATTACAGTACACACGAGATTTGCGAGGCGGCAAGCACAGGGAACCTACAGATGCTCAGGCACATGGTTCACAATGGCGCCGTGATATGCTACAGGGATGCCAACAAGCGAACACCCCTGTACGTGAGTAAACGTATAAGAGAGACTCCGTAGATTGTTGCCACAAGTGACAGGGGCGGATCCAGATATTTCGCAACGGAGGGGGAACGACCCCGCAATTTAAAAAAAAGGAGGGCCCTAAAAATGCATTTGTGCTCCTAACACTTATTTTCAGCGTTTCTCTTAAAAAACGCTTCAAAAATTGCCAACAAAAAGGATGGGGGCGAGGGTGTGTCTGTCCCTCCCATAAACTCATCCCTGAGCACTGAGACAATAAAAAGAAAGTCCGTTTCTTTTTTTTGCCAAAGTGTTATTGACATAGAAATCAAAACGTTTGGATACCCAGTCAAAATTATCTATAGCAGTTGGGCGTGATGATGATGATGATGATAACAATATAGATAATTATGATGACAATGGCTTATTGTTCTAGAAAGTTAATGCTTATATAATAGGTTATTTTTTTGTGTTGGCATGCGAGACAAGCTTGTTTCTGCAATTCAATGTGCTTAGCCTCAAGTCTGGGTGCCAGATTATCAGGAACTTTTCGTGCAAACATAGATTACATCAGTTTGTGTTTTAGAATAGGGCTTACATTGCTGAATGACTACTGAGCAAAGCATTCAGCATAGTTCTGTTCACGTTATCATACCCGGTAGTTACCGCAGTGTAAAGCTTTTTCTTGTGTTACTTTGTCACTTAGTCATGTAAGTGCGGCTGAGGGTTATCTGGACATTGTGAAATTCCTGCTACTGCAACCTGGAGTCGACATTAATGCGAGGGACAAGAACGATGTCACGCCGCTTCTAGGTATGTGAACTCCCATACAGCTCCACTTGGTAAACAGATGTCACGCCGCTCGTTGATATGTGACCCAAATCATAAACGTGATGTCATACCACTAGTTGGTATCTTGTAAAGCCATAAATTTGTTAAACAGATAATTGTCCCCCTGTTTACTGGCCAATAGTAGGTTTGTGATTTGAAAGATACGAAATCTGAGAAAGATGTACAGTTTTTGTTATTAACTCTGTTGTAACCTTTCTTCCGACCACGTCCTTGATGATGCAGGTCAGCTGTGTTGACCTGAAGGGACTTCCCTGAGGTTTTACATATTTTTATCTTTTTAAGTTTAGATAAAGGAATCTATCTATCTATCTACGGCGAACTAAAAACCTTCGAAGTTATCTTCCCAATTGTTTTTACTTGAATCAACGTATCTCCGACAAGCCAGTGAAGTTGTGTTGTTGCAAGCAAGGGCGTGCCCAGGGTTTCCAGAGGTCCCGGAACCGGGTCCCCGTTTTTAGACACCTTTTTTGTCTATTTTCTTACTATGCGGTTCTGTCGATTTTTAAAATTTACGAATCACAAACTACCGATCTCCACATGTACCATCCTGACTCACGCTTTCGATTCTCTTCCAACAAAAAGCTCTTTAAATCCCTATCTTAGTCAACTTTAAATTCGGTAATGTAGAACTCCCCCTGGCAAAAATCCTGGGGACGCCCGTAGCATGTTTTAGGTTTTTAGAATTAAGCTAAACAGACTCGTTCGGGCAAAGCTTTAACACTAACTACATTGAAGTAATAGCTAAAAGCCCTTAGCCGACTTGATTTTCTTCTCGTGCAGTTGAGTTGTCGAACTAAACTTTCGCACCTGCGTTTTAAAGACTACGATTCTAAAGCCAGCGTTCCGTAAGATTATCGCCATTTGTTGAAATCGATACAATTACCATCCGTTTTGCTTGTATTGAAACTAAGCAAAAGTGTTCAGTGTTTTATTACATACAAAGATTTCTTAAAACCTATGATTTCAGAAACGTTTCGAGTGAAGAAATCGTCGATTGTCAGGTTTTATTCCTTCTTAACAAAATGTTTTATCTCCACTTCTGTTTAAGAAACGAAAAACGATAACTTTTGTTTGATTTGGTTTCTTTTTGTAGAAGCAGTAATAAACGAGAATTACCAAGTGGCAGAGCATCTTAAATCTCACGGCGGAGCGATTGATATCGGTAAACTTGCAACTCTTTTGAACGAATCAGCGCGCAGTGGCGACGTGAGGTGCCTCAAGCGGCTAATCAGGTGGTCTGGTCACGTGAACATCTCCGATCATGACGGGAAGACAGCTCTACACAATGCAGTACAACATGGCCGCCTGAATGTGGTCACCGTGTTGCTGAAGGAAGGCGCTGGTAAATTTCTTATTAATTTGTCTGTCTATCGATCTGTCTAATGACAAAAAATGAGACCTTTTTTGCACATTATAAAATCAGAACTTGCAACTCCTTAAAAAGAAGTAGTGTTCATCTGAATAGGAGTATGGTTTTTGCCTCCAAATAGGATTAATTATGGCACCCAATTCTACGGTTATTTCGCGTACCCAACCACTACATCCCGTCTCTCTATTTTGTGTATACACAGACTGGTGTGAATAAAGTACTCCGTTATTAAAATGGTTGTTGTTATTGTTTTGATTCTGAATAGGATTAAAGTTTTGCTTCTGATTAGGATCATGGTTTTGCCTATGAATAGGATAATATGGTTTTTACTTCTAAATAGGATTATGATTTTGCCTCTGAATAGGATTATGGTTTTTACCTGTGCATAGGGTTATGGTTTTTGCCTCTGAATAGGATTTTGGCTTTCAAGTATTGACCACAATGAAGTGTTCCTAATACGATTTTCTTAATGAGACAAAATCATTTACTTGTACGCAAACAACATTTTTATTTTATTTTTCAGACTGCAATCTTGTCAACCGCAACGGTAAAACGCCATTGCAGGTAATAAAACTAACTGCTGTTGACAAGGAGGGAGGGGTCCGAGTCGGCCAGTAGCCGATTTAGTTTGAGATTCTTTTTTTTGCCGCACACATTTCTTGACTCATTTTCTTTTAGCAAATTAACACTTACTGAGGATTCACTTGTCTTCACATATATGTTTCGTGTAGTTTTGCTTGGTTAAACTTTTTGGGATTATTAAAACGAAGACCTTAATTCTGTTTCGTTTACAAAGTTCTTAGTTTTTCCTAAAACAGATCGCTCAACAATAATAGAAACGATGACTTTCGCGAATATTTTAGTGTCGGCTAAATTTTCACAACCAACATATTGAGCACACTTTCAGCATGATATACCGTATGCGGCATTTTTAAATTTCCCCGCCCTGCTCTTGGCAATTTTTGTTGCTTGTTTATCGGAAATCACCCTTAAGTGTTTTGGGTTTTTATCGACTTAGATGGCAAACTTCTATCTGTTTTTTGTACGCACGCGCACACACAATGACAGACATACGCATGCAGATAAACAAAAGTATGCACGCACGCTTGTATGTACCCACGCGCGTACAAACGTACGTAATTGTGCGCGCACAGAGACACACACACTCACCCACAGTCGTTTCAAAATTACAAGTTGTAAATGAAATGTTTGTTTCATTGATTCCTTCAGTCAGTCATTCTTTCAGTCATTCAGCTGACCAGACTGAGTTAACGTATCCTGAACTGTTTTTCCACGCAGATCGCCTGCTCACACCATCAAAGTGCCATAGAAAAAGAACTAAGAAGACATCTGAAGGTACAGTGATATAATCGAAACAAGTTTAAAGACGCACTAGTTTAACACTACGCCTTGTTTCCCTGGGTGAAGGCGCAAACAAGAGAACAGAATATTACCATTTGTACTTCTTGTACAAGTAACAAACTCCTTGCGTATGTGACTAGCTCACAGTCATGTCTGGGAGAAAATAGTGTGTTTTAACATCGTCAATCCATTGTTTGACCTCGCTATTCCCACGTCTTCTCTCAGGAGTCTTATTGTTATCTCGTGCTCAGGCTTTGCGCCTGCTACTAATAGTTATTGACATACCTGAAGCAAGCGTCCGTCACACCGCCTTGTTCCAGTTCGAAAAAAAGGTTCTTTGTGTTTGCGTTTAGACAAACTGCGTTCAGATGGATATTACCCAAGACTGAAATGTTTGCGGCCAAGAAAAACATTTAAAAAAAGGATTTTCATACAAAGAGATACGCTTACCAAACAAAAACTTTTTATGGTAGTAGTTGGATTAAAAAGATTCTGTAGTTTTAGAGCAGAAAGTGCCTGTTTCAAATTGAATGTTTTTAATTTTTCAGCCCCTGGAAGAACTTTCTCGCAATGCGGACTCAACCAACACCACCCTTTACCAGCGGACCAATCGAAAGCGTCGGCGAAAATGCCGTACGGAGCCATCATCATACGCCTATTCGAAACGCGAGTCATGGTCTTCTGCAACAGATAACTCGATTGAGGCGCGAAAACAGTTGGAATCCGCGCACAATTCTGAAAACACGCCCGGAGCGCGCGAGACCGTCAATATGAATCGTGTGGCGAATGAACTTAACGAAATTTCTAACACCAGGCCGCCATTTTTTCGGGGAGCACCAATTTCTAGTTTATCACCAACTGCAAGAGAAATGACTGGAGGGCAACCGGACTATGTTTGAATTATACTAGTGCTTATTTAAAAAATTAATGTTACTGTATAAAAAAAAAACTAAATAAAAGTTAACTTATCATTACGAAGCTAGGTGACATATTCTATTTCCTTTGTAAATTTTAGTTGAGTCGTTCAGACTGTTGAGCGCTATCTAGTGTGTTTACAAATATTTAGGCCATGTTATCTTCTGATCAATTTGCACATCTGCAAAGTACTGGGCCATATATTTGACGTCACAACTGGCAAACTTGGTATCTAGTTTGCTGAATGCTTTTGTTTTAGTAGGAACCAGCAAATTGTTATACAAGATAGTCGTTAAAATCTTATTTAAATTTAAGGCCAATTCTTCTTAATCCATTATTTTTCTTCTACATAACCAAGTTTTAACCTTATTCATTTTCAACACTCAAAAATACTAATAAAAAATAAAAGAATTATACATTAAACTAGAGGAGCGTGTAAGGGTAAGGCACCCACAAAAAATACTTACACCATGAAAGAACAAAAAAATCAAAATCAAAAACAGCAGGGCCTTAAGATGTTCAAAATATAATAGAAAAACATTAAGGTTTGTTTATATCAAATGAAGGCCGGCCTTCAAAATATAAAATTGTCTGACCACTGCAACATTGCGTATTGCAATAAGAACGTCCATCATTCAGAAAATGTTGACAAGCGTGACAACAGAGCCTCGAACCAAGGTCAAATGAAAATGTGACACACACGTGTGTAGCCAAGACACAGGCTACAATTCTCTTTTGCTGCGAGAGGTCTATAGCCTGTATGGAGGCTATTTCTGTGAGCCGTTGCACAACGATGAGTGTGCTGCTCAATACTCATAAAAACACCTTCAAAATGATGAGCTGTTTCTGATAAATGAAGAAACAAAGAAATTAAGGGAACAATTTCTATATTAAGTTGGTCATAATTAATAGTGTCTTTAAATGACAAGATAATTGGAAGAGTCAAAGTCTTTGCTTAAAAAACAAAGTGTATAATAACACTATGGTAGCTAACAAACAGTAGAATCAACCTGGTAACAGTAGTCTGAAAATTATAGTCTATACCTAAACTGTGTTGATTTACCATATACCGAAACCACAGGTGTTTTCTATTTGTTGCTGTCTGGAATGGCATGTTGGGTCTTGTCTACCTGAGCTGAGAAATGCAAATTGTTCCAATACTAGTGGCAGTATATAAAGCAAGCAACACAAATAATTTGCTGCTAATACCGTAATACATGTTCATCCAGTTGGCCTTTATCTAGTATACAACCAGTTAATTCTTTCTAATTATGTTGATTAAAATAACAAAACCTATGACAATTCTAAAATACTCTTGAATTACTATTGAATCAGATGAATATTTGAAAAAGTCCTTGGACAAGTTGCAGGTTTTAAAAATGAGGTGCATTTACGGTACCAGGGGTTTAAACCCAAGAGGTATAAAACTATCTATGAACTGTTAGATGCAAACCCAAAAAACCCCTCCATTTTATGTCTTATAAAACAGCCAAATTTTATACTGCTACATTACACTGCAGTAGCTCAGTTTCTGTTTGCAGGTTTTCACTATAAATTGCCACCTTGCTGCAAAACAAATTTGGGGTTCCTAGTCAGTCCAGTATTCCGTACTTGTTAAGAATTGAAGCAGCCCTATATAACCACTCTATTCTTAATGGTGCCTATACTTTTGGCCCCACTTTCTAGCCCTGGCATCCAACACTGCCACAAGATGACCGCGGGTTTCCTCGGTGCTGTCTTCTGATATAATAAGGTCCTTCATGGTGTTCAACAGGATGTTTAGTTCACAACTCTCTGCTGTGATGTCAAGTTTTGTAACTTCACTGCAAACCTCATGTATATTAGCTGTTGCTGAAGAAGTCTTTAGCAGTGTGGAGGCAAGTTTATAGATAGGCTTTTCAAGGACCCTAAGGGGCTCTCCACAAACCTTTATAAACCTGTAAACAGTTGATATAAAGGTAAAAAGTCTCAGTGCATGCTCGGGATCTTTGTCACAGCTTTCCAGAGCTGTTTTATATTTCCTCTGGAGTTTCCTCAGAAATTCTCCTCTCATATGCTTGGAGTCTTCTGTCTGCTCAAGAAAAACAAGAAAGAGAGTCTTTGATGTTTTGGAAGCACTCTCAACACTGCTAAGGCCTGAGGCAAACAGTTTGTCCATATCAACAGGACTTCTTGAGTCCACCGACCAATCTTGGGTTGGGAAATCGCAAACATGCGATTTACTTTCTGCTGGATTCCCTTCACTATTCATCGTATCAATGCTCATTTCTACCTTCTTTTCTTCCTTGTTTGTTGTACCAACATCATTTCTTTGCGGTTTACTTTCTGCAAGGTTCTCTTCACTTTTTCTTGTACCAGCACTTTTTTGCAGTTTACTTTCTGCAAGATTCTCTTCACTACCTGATGTACTACCATTAATGCCTCTTTGTGGTTTGGTTTCTGCAAGATTCTCTTCACTAGTTGTTGCACTGACACTTCTTCTACCAGGTGGCACATAGCGAGCCAGATCTGGCTTTTTCTTCCTTGTGGTTATTGACTTTCGTGCTTTGGGATTTTGAACAGTGGCTTGGGAGATCTCCTCAAGTCGCTTGTACTGGTTTCTAGCAATGAATGAGATGAAGCCATGATCCATGTCGAGGTAACCAGGTCCCCTCTTCTTCAAGTCATTTGCAGACATACTGACGTCACTGGCTGTTGATCTCTGTACATACAGTGTGTAGAGTTTTAATCATATTAACTGATTGTTGAAATAATTATACCCAGTAAATTTAACACACTCAAGTTTCACTACAAGTTAACTCTTGACAGAGTCAAACAATTGGTAAATGAATAAACAAGAAATCCTTCCTCAGCGAATGGTCTTATTTGAACTTTTGGCTATATCTTGGAATAGCTCTGATCTCAGTAACTACTATTCATATGTACTTTAAACTAACTACATGTACAACCTGTAATCACATGTGAAAGTTCCATATTGCTACTACCCGTAAAATAATATTACCTGTACAATGCACCTATAGCTAGCAAAACTTTTCCAAAAAATAAAAAAAAAACTGTTATTAAATAAATAACAAAACTTTAAAGTAACAGTATCTGAAGACTTGTAGCAAAGGTGATACTTCATGTAGGCTTACAGCAGCCTCCTCCTCAGGCACCTCGATTTTCGCTGAAACAGATTATAGCGAGCGCAAAGCGCAAGTGACTGGTGACGAGTGCGAAGCGCGAGGGACCACAGGAGGAGCAGGAAAGCCTTCCCTTCCTCCCTTGCGCGCCCATGTCCAAACAAGAGAGAGGCGCCTGGCTACGAGGCAGGGCTTACAGTATCACTATGTGACCATACAGAATGTATAACTTAAGCTACTGTATTTGCAACCATTTTGCACAAATAATTCCATGTTATCAGTTTTTTGATTGGCAGTGTACCAAGCCAAAAATATTGACAACTTTGCCTATTTGTTGTTTTTGTGAAGACTAAGTATAACTCCAGAGGGGTTGGGGAAGGCTGGGCTTAGGTGGGGCATTTCAATTTGGACAAGAACCTCAATCTGTTGGAAATTTCCTATCCTGGGGCAAGTGCTAGCAATCAAATAGGTGTCTTAATCATGGCAAAAATTTGTCAAAATTCTATTAAAACAGTCAAATATCCCCATCACAGGCAGTTAAGTGCTTTTAAATCCCCCACATATGCCCGGCGTGGGGGGGGGGGGGGGGGGGGGGGGGGGGGGGGGGGGGGGGGGGGGGGGGGGGGGGGGGGGGGGGGGGGGGG
>JAOBYE010711869.1:0-11086 GCA_025403585.1 Parazoanthus swiftii
TGTTTACACTATACCGGATAGCTTTCGTGCCGTTGTATAAACCATAGCGGATAGGCCTTCTGTTTACACTATACCGGTTAGCTTTCGTGCCGTTGTAAAAATCATAGCTGATAGGCCTTTAGTTTACACTATACCGGATAACTTTCGTACGAAAGTTAAACGCCACGAAAGATATCCGGTATAGTGCAGCCCGCCCCTTATCCATATCGTTGCTCTTTTAAAAGGTGATTAGTATTCTAAAGTACACTAACGTGGTAGCCATGACGTCACGTGAAACCAACGAAAACGTGAGCTGGCTTGGACGAAACTATAAACGTCCAATGAATGATACGTGACGTGACTTTTCGTGCCGGATGTAGGGGCTTGGAGAAATAACGTTCGCTATTGCAAAAGTAAATTAAAAGTTTTTCAATGTTAAAGTTGTATATAAAATGACTTGTATTTATATCTTGGCTTTGTCCTCGTTAAACTGCCGTGCATGTGTTTAAACACAAGCAACTGATTCGTAGAAGAATTAATATTGGCCAGGCATTATCAAATGAATAAATAAATATCGCACTTTTTAACTCTATTAAAGTTTTTAAAGTAAGACTTTTCATTCAATTAGTACTTCCAGTTACTTTGCCAGTTTTGAACGAGACTAGCAAAACGACATTCAAATATGCATGATAATCAGGTATCCTCATGAAGGGAGTTCAAAGTACAACTCAATAAGACTGAGCCTTCATGCACCGAGTTAACTTGATTTAGACCTGATGCCTGGTACATTTCTCATTTCAAAGAGAAAATAAAAACTGGTTGTACAAATAGAGGTCATGCTTTTCAAATGACCTCTTTGGATGTCAAAGTATCAAGAGGTATTGCTGAAGAACAGGGTAAATTATCCGTTGCCAAACTCAGCTGGTATATCAGACTGTATGATGCCGTCCTTGTGGTCTTGAAACATCAATGAACACTCTGTAGTAAACTAATTTGATGTGCTGAGTGGCCGGACTCTGGCAGCGCAGAAATAATTAAGCTTGCTACATACCTTTCACTGAACCATAAACATATGGGAGAGCAGCGACGATCATTAAAACTGCACTAAAATCCATGACTTTGACCTGTTGAAAGGATCAGCAGCACACATGTATATTAGCTCAGTACGCTGCTGTCTGAATACTCACAAAAGTTACAAGTGAGAAGTTAAAGCCTTTTTCCGTAACTGGGACTCACGGACCTGGGAAAAAGAATCTTACTATTCCACTCGAAGGCTGACAGTGTGCAGTTGGGTTGTATAAACTCACCCACAGTTAACCGATTTGCAGCGAATTTAGATAAAAATCGGGGTCATTCAAAATGTATATTTGCATATGTAGACAATGAAAAAAACCTGTTTTGTTATGGTTCAAAGACAAAGAAACCACCGCCTCAATAACGCAAACTTTTAGAATGTTAGGCATTTGCAAAGCCTGGGTATTAACCGGACAAAAAGGAACAGTGAGATTACAAGGTCCAGAAAAACTGAACATTGCATGTTTTTATGGGTCTTACAGCACCTCGGCTATAGAAAGTACGCTGTATAGTATAATAAAGTCAGTTTCGAAAAATGACTTGCGATTTACAGCAGACGGTGACATTAATCTGGCGTTAACAGGAAAGGGGTCTCCTGTAGTACGTCCAATACACCAGAAAATACTTTCTGTTTAACTTCATTCAGAGCTCACTCTTGCTGTTCGTGTCTCGTCATCAGATACCGCTTTTTTACGTCTAATGAAACATTTGTGATGTATTAGTTTATACACCGATCCAGAGTTTCAGACTTCAAAAGTCAATAGAAAAGTGAGCACTCATTATAAAGTCAAGCTATTGTGTTGGGCGGTGTTTAACAATGGTCTGAGTAAATAAGTGCTCACTTTTCCTTTGAATTTGGACCGAAAATCTGAAACTCTAGATCCGTGTATCTAGTGTTTTGCTTTTCAGTTCGATATCTTTTACAAAGGGGTGGTTTCTGCTGCGTTTTGTTTCATTTCTAGTACTGACCATTTTACAAAATTCTTTCAACCTCAACAACACCTTGATCACGCCTTTTTCAACGCAAATAAAAAGTGAAGACTAGCTGCAGCTATTAGAGATCGTCATTCTCAGCGGAAAATATAACAAAACAGAGGGCCTGCATGGGTGAGTTGGGGGAGAGGGATCGGGGGGGGGGGAGGTTGGGTTTAAGCTAGTTTCGATCTTTTTTTTTAAACACAGGCCCTAAATATTAAACTCCCACACAGCCACAGCTGAAACCGATTCTACACGCGTCTGCCAACAGGATTATTCGGACTGGCACTATCAGTCAGCTCAATAGCTTTTCTTAAGTCCAGGAAAGAAGGGGGAAGTAAATGGAACCAAGGTTTAGTTAGGGTAATTTTACGCAAAAGTCTCCTTGAAGTGTCAAAAACTAACTAAAAACCGCCAAACTGCTATTCATCGACTTTAAATTAGTGAAAACTAATCAAAATCTGGTTCTAATTTGGTGTGTGCCTTCTCCGGAGAACGTGCTTCAAATGCCGCATATTGAATGTCTGGATGGTATAAATTATAGTAATATTAACAGCGGACAAACAAGAGCTAAACGTTAATGATCAAGAATTTTTAAATACTCTGATTTGATATTAAATATGACTAGGGCAAGACACTCTCGATTGGATTCAATGATTCCTACTTATATGTGTTTTAATATACACTCGATTTATAACTAAAGAACGACTGATTTTATGGGTTGAAGCTGAACCGAGTTCTTGATGTTTCAGTCAAAAAAAATTTTACCGTTTATAATAGGGATAAGTTAAAGATGTGGCTGTTATTCTCAACGCCGGATCGGTCGCTCTAAATTTTAAAAAAGTACGTGTGTATACACATGTATTGCAATCGCCTGTTTACCAAAACAGAACGTGAAATTGCGCTGCGCATGCTCTCCGGCCGCCTTGATCCCGAGGTTTGCTTTCTGCTGTTCACACATTTTGGTTGTTTCTTAGTCAAAACCTCTATTTTAGCAGGTTATATGAAAACTGAGTGTACATCGACAGAAAAATAGCGGACAATAAACAAGCTGTTTTGTGATTTATCAAACGGATGTGTCAATTAAACAGCGTTAATTTAATTTAATGTTTTAATTTTTCCTACCACAAATGAATTATCAATTAGCGCACAACAACTTGCGGAAGAAGTATATACAAACGTTAGTTTATATGTTGATCAAAAGACCACCTCTCTCGAAGTAGAAGGCCTGTTTTCTAAATTCTTCTAAGGTCTTCTAACGTTTGATATACCAAACTTGGTTCTCAGTTAACTAATTATGAAGGCCGTCTTTCCACTCTGCCGCTTTTTTCAAACTGGACATACTAACGGAAGTCATAGTCATAGAACTACTTATTTCGCGAACGTTTCCACCTCGCGGTTACTTGAAAATATTCATACGATCTGTGTCGGATCTGAGATGCATAATGAAGAATGATGCACAAAATTTCAGATTTTTCAAGAAAATCTCTCCCGGCCCTTATTCCGAATTCATTTCTTTGGCTCCAGTTCCCGGCGAAAAAACACTCGAGTTTAGGAACCGCTCGGAAACTGGGGCGAATTTTGTTTGGAACCGGTGATGCAACAGAACAGCGAGAACATGTGAAATGTGTTTTTTTTAACTAAGTTAAGCTTTAAATATCAGTACACTTCATTTACTTCCCCTGTGGCTACAAGATGACGAAGTATGAGCACTGATAATCTCTGAAATTCCTCTCGATCGATGGTTACAAGGTCAAGGGGAAAGGACTACCGCTGTTAGTGTTAAGGGAGATTTATTATTTAATAAGAAGTCTTGCAAAGTTGAAAGAACTTGGTGAATTGTGATGGGAGCAGAGGATAAACTTGACAGCGTGAGTGTGGAATACCGAGGGAAAGTGATGTTGGCGCCAATGGTAAGGGTTGGTACGCTGCCCGCCAGACTTTTGTCGCTCAGATATGGCGCAGATCTTGTGTACTCGGAGGTGAGATTCTAATGTTTTGGGGTTTTTTTCATGTTTTGATGCTATTTGTCTTATAATACCATTTGAACTTCCATACTCAACCAAAACACGTATAGTTTATGAAAATTTCCCTTGCAGCTGGTGGGCATTTATTGAAGTAATGATAATCGAACGACATTCTCTCTAAGTCTATAATCAATTATTATTATGGATAGATGTGTCGTGTTCTGGTGCAAATCTCTCAATCTAATGTGTTCTCTCATCGTTTTATGAAGACTGAAAACAGTTTTGTGAAATGTTTGAGTGTTTATAGTACAACATAGCATCACACTTCAGTGTTAACAGCTGATAAGCCCAAATTGAGTTCAGTTGACATGCATCACAAGGAGTCATTGTACATGTCGGTCCGTTTCCATAGCAATGCAACAGACCAGATTCACTTTTTTTCTGTTTTATGAAACAACTGCTCATTAGATACTTGTTTAACAATGCACAGTCATATATAAAAGGTACCAATGTGTTTTCACAACATGAACTTCACATGATTTTGAAAGACAGTTATTTGTTTAAAAATTATGTAGAAATATTGTTAATAAGGTTCACTTCATATCAAGAGTTACATTGCCGATCTTCTCTGTCAGATTAGTATTTTTTGCTTTTGGTGACTGAACTGCTTTTTCATCTGAAATCAAAAGTTATCAATTTTTTAGTGACTTAATTAAGTTAATTTATTTTAGTGTTGTTTTGAACCTTCTGCATTGTCATGAAAACAGTCAAAAAGTTCAGGAATACTTGAATCTAATAATATTTCTTGTTTTTTCAGATGTTTTTTTTGAGATTAAATGTTAACTTCTCCCAAACTGTGTGTCTCACCATGTGTTGTTTGAATCTGCAGGAGATTATTGACTTCAAAATGCTGAGAGCAAAGCAGATGCAAAATGGTGAGAAATCAGTTCCCCTACATGTAGGGATACATGTACTTCAGTTTCCATTTATTTTTACACTAGTGGGGAGGTCGACAAAATTCCCAAGCAGTCCTAAAAGACCAGGTGACCCTCCTCATTTGAAAACAAAAACTGCATGACCCTCCTGGTTATATAGTTCACATACCTAATTATAATAACTATAGTTACCTTGTCGAACTTCAGGAAATGTCCTTTAACCCCCCTTTCTCTCTCTAGAAAATATTAATTATTGTGACCCTCCCTATTTTTTCACCCCCCTGGTATTAATAAATGAATGGTCCCTTAGAACATTTTTTTTGAACTGCAATTATATCTTAAGGTGGCTGAAAACAGTTTTGATAATTATCACCATAGGGATGTTGTATCCGAGCCAAAACATATAATTTGTTGTGAAATCCAAACTTTGAAAGTGAAACATTAACATGTATGCATGTATAATGAAAAGTGTCAAAGTTTAGCTTCTTTTGGTTTTTTGGCAATTTTTTTTATTTTATGGCCATAGCAACACAGGTTTCAAGCAATACCAGAATATTACTTTTGGACAAGTTTGCTCAAAATCAAGTCACTAGAAGTTCACTAATTTTTGCATGGTTTCAACCGAGACCATAGTTTAGACACCAAAGAGAAAAAATCTTCCAAATGAATGTAACTCAAGATTCAGTGAACCTTACTTTAATTAATTTGTAATTAAATATTAGATATTAAACAACTGTCTAGGCTCACTTTCCTTTTGTCTGGTCTGGATAATGCTGGATTAGAAGGGCCACGGGGAGGTCATACTTACTACCAAACTGGAACAAACGCTCAGACACACTTGTACAGACTGAAGAAACTTTAAAATTAAGTGAAAGAAAAGCTAAACTGAAGAAAAGAAGACTCCACACAAAATGAAGATGAGAGTGCTCAAGGCTCAATTTTAAGGAAATTTTCTTGTTGTACATGGGCCAACCAAGATTTATATTTTTAGTTGTCCCTCAAATATTGAGGTTGGCCTAAATATAAGTGACTGGTTGGTTGGTTGTTCCTCGAGGATTTCAATCATCTCTGATGACAGAACAACTGTAAAAATTGAGTCCTGGTACTGATGAGTATCGAATTCACCAGTAATGCAAGTTTACATTCCAGTCCTATGTACTGCCACTAAATTAACCACTCAATGAGCTTTTTGCAGGAAGAGGTCACATGTAGCCATACTGGAGGGCAAAAAAATGTGCAAAACTCCAAAACAAACACAATTAACTAGAAAAATGTGCATTTTCTTTGTTTTACATTTTCCAGTGGAGTCTCACACATTCTTTTGCCCTCCAGTTGGCGTATTTTGTACCAAGTGACCTCAAGCTACAAAGGGCCTATTCACTGCTAACTGATCACTCAGTTTTTATTGTAGATAAGTCCTGGTCCCTTTTCTCGAAAAATCAATAACCAAAGAAAATAACCCTGACCCCAGCCTGCAGAATATTTAATAATTAATGGCTGCTAGAATTTAAACTATCAAGAAAGAGCACTTACTAGTTTTAGCTCAACCTCTACATATAATTATGTATTTGTCTCATCTGATCTACATGTAGCACCAGTGAAATTTTAATTTAATGGGACACACTTGTAAGTTCTCAGAACTGGTTCTAGCCAGAACGGCCCTTCTGATGGATCAGAGGACTCCACCTAGCTCTCCTGCTTCAGTCAGCCAAATTGCAGGAATTTGGATAGTTTTGAGGGGGAAAACATTACTGAATTGCGTGTAATAATTTTACAGATGTTCTTGGCACAGTTGACTTTGTAACATCAGATGGAACTGTTGTCTTTCGCACCTGTGAAGCTGAAAAAGACAAGGTTGTTTTTCAAATGGTAGGTTTGATTTTTTTAGTTTCCCCTCAGATTTCTATAAATACAGGTGTATGTAGAGTCTGACTAAGTAGTTTTAATGATTGAAATGTCTACATTTGATAATTATTCAATTTAGTCAAAACAATTATTATTTTGGTAATAAGACTAGACCAGCCATAAATATTGTAATTATTATTTTCCTGATTTACAAACATTACATCAAAAAAATTAAATCCAAGATTGCAAACACAAAAAACAAATTGAAATAGTTTGTAGGATATTACTAGAATATCAATTCAGCCATCAGAGTATTAATTTTTAATTAAAAATATTTGCAAAAAATACACTGTGTTTACTTGATTTTGCACTGTGGTGCTTATTCGAGGACAGCCCTTATGTGAAACAGGAGATTTTGCAATGTAAATAAGGTGACAAGTTTTGTCCTGTAATGAGAATTTGTTTTGCAAATTTTCATTGAGACCAATGAAATAGCAAATACATGACTGTTCGACATCAACAGTTAGGGATTTAAATACCAAGATACATGTACATGTAGTCTATTTGTCTCAAAAAGGGCTAAATACAAATGGAATATAAATGCCAGCTATGGCCACATTTAATGCAAGTTCTGATCTCTTAGAACTGTTCTCTCATTGGGGTGCTGTGCTTATTTTTAATTATTTGGTAAATACGGTATCCCCATTTTGTAGCTTGTAGATATTTTGGTTTAAAATCATTTTGAAAATTTGTAATTAATGTCTATACTAACTGTAATACCAGTAGTATTATTTTCCACTGTGCCAGATGCCCTGTTAACAGCAAAACAAAGGTTCATTTTTAAAGCAAATGTTTCTGTGATCCAGGGAACAGCTGATTCAGAAAGAGCCCTGAAGGTGGCGAGGATGGTGTGAGTACAGTTTGAAAGTTACTTGTTCAAACTATAGTTCTATAAAAATGTAAGATCTGCCTGGATAGCTTATTACAATGTACCATAGAATTCTGAAAGTCATGACCCTTGTTACTTTTGGGGGTCATTACTTTCAGATACCAATTTTTTTTATGTAAACGTAAAGAAATGAGCATGATAAAGCCATGATGGTTTCTTTATTGTGTTATTATTTCACAGTGCCATCCTCTCGCCTAGTTAACTTTTTAGTTCAGTGATCTTCTCTCACAACATTTATGTTTTCATTGTCTTACAGTTATACTTGTTACGTTGCACTTTGAAGCAATGACATTTACAAAGTTTGAAAGCATTTGTTAGGGTTTTCTTTAAAATATCTTTTGTTATATAAATAAAACATTGATGATTAACTGGAAATCATTGATTGTTGAAAAGAGAGTAGTCTAGAGTGTTTAAAATTGCTTTAAGTACATTTGCGTGGGGGTTCCTTATTTTTGGATTTCCATTAGCTGAAGCAGCCTCTGAAAATTAATATTACTTTCAGGTGTTGCTACTATCAGGGGGTTGATACTTTCAGAATTCTGCAGTATTCCATATGTATTGGATAAAGTGCTCCAGGAAGCTCTTAGAAACTGACTACTGTACAGTATACAGCAGCCAGTGCTCAATCTTATCAGAATATTTCCAGTCAGCAGAATGATTCAGGGACAATAAACAGAAAAATGTCATATTTCAATTTGTAGATTTTAAAATACAGACCTGTGACAAACTAATGCTACATGACTTCGCAATGTACATGTAATCATTTTATAGACATTATTTTAGTTCAGTTTTATGCTAAATGATTTACTATTAATATAATCTTTTCACTAAAAAGCTATTATTAATTAATAAGTAAATGTAGTTTTAATTAGTATAGATTTTGCCATTGAAAGTGAATTAAAACCGGTACCATTTCAGGAATAAATGTACATGTAAGTATGTCATTTTAAGGAATCCAAGATGTCACATAATGTCAAAATTAAATTAACTTGTTGTACCAAAAGATATCTGTAATGGATTAACTAATTATATATAAGACTTACTGCAAGCATTTATAATAATTATAAGAAATTTACAAAAGAAGTGCCACTTGTGGTCCCCAATTCCCAGGCCAGGTAATGAAAACCTACTGGTACATGTATACTTCTGAGCTAAAACTTTAATAACCAATCTGCTAAAAAATTGTTAGAAATAATGACATATCAATAAATTATACGTCATATAAATTCATCGGCAATGACTAAAATAGATGTTAGTTGAAAATATGCTTTTTCTTTTATTGGTTTGTATTCAGCTTCATGTTGGAGGCAAATATTGAAACATTTTAATAATATTATATGACTTGCTAACCAATTAATTTTGCTTATGAAATTTCCACAATCTTGGAAAAGTAATAGTGTTCAGTGATTTTATGACTTTTATAAAATTTTCATGTCAAATCCATTCATTTGATGGTAATTTTACTTGGCATGATTTTTTCTCCAATCCTAAACATGTAGATGTTATTAATTAGCTATGGCAACTTACTATTGATCTGTTCTCGGATTACTTAAAAAACATGTGGGCAGTGAGCAACATGTGGCAGCCATTGATATCAACATGGGATGTCCAAAAGATTACTCTGTCAAGGTGGGTGTCCTTGTTACAACAATACTAGTTAACTTAGTTTTAATTCCCAGTTAATCATACATGTAGATAGATGCACAATTTGGTGGGTTGAGGTTAACAGTGATAGGGGGGTTAAAGATGCATGGCAGTGGGAGGGGGATGCATGTGGAGTTACAAGTGGTGACAAAGGGCAAGACAGTGGTTTGGGACAAGGGTGCCGTACTGCACCTGCAAGTAAGGGGTAGTGGGCATGGGGTGGAAAAATATTTAGGGAGATTTGGATTCGGTAACACAGTTACACCATAAACTGTATGCATGATTTTAAGTGTAAAAGTTTTGTTTAAATTTCCTGTAACAAACATGTACATATATACAACCATGAAACTATTGTAGGTTCTGACACTGTACACTCACTGGTAGTAGAACAATGTAGTTCGTTGTAGGTTTGACAGGTAAACTGACAATAGCTGTTGGTTGTAGGTTTGACTAGCAAACTGGTGATACAAAATCATGTAACTGTTGGTTACAGGTTATTTTGGACTGAACAACACAGTTCTGGATATGATGTGGTTAGTTGGTGCATAATTTTGCTTTGGTTTTCTTCCAGGGTGGTATGGGGGCTGCACTTCTCAAGCAACCAGAAAATGCTCACAAGGTAAGTTTGTTGTTATAAGTTTCTGAGTAATAATTTTACGATTGTGTAATCTGAGATATTTAATCACCGGATCGGAGAGTGTGTTAATATATTTCAGTGTCATTACAAGTCTGATCATTTCCTGATATTATTGGTAAAAGATTAGCAAATTTATAGTTGATTATAAATAAAATTATCTGTTTTAAGTTTTTTCACCCAGTCCCTGCATGGAGTATATTATAATTACCGTATAATACTTAATTTTTTAGCTTCATTTGTAAACATGTTGTAATTCATTTATATTTGAGAGTGTGCAAAATAAACCACTTTTATTACTATTATTATTATTGTCATTACTATTATTATTATATATTAATTTTAACTTCAGATTCTGAGTACTCTGGTGAAGGGAATTTCTAAACCTGTGACCTGCAAAATCAGAATCTTACCGACTGTAAGTATATAATTAAACTTGTCTAATTATAATAGTTTTATACAAAACATAGCTTTTCTCTCACTTTATATTGCCATCAAAGAGTTAAAGTGATCCTGTTTGATGTCAGTTTTCCATTAAAAAAAGAGAAGAGGTGTCCAGCTTTGATGTTAAGGACAACAAGACAAAAATATAATAATTGCTACATATTGGCCAAACAAAAACTTGACTATAGTTTTGAAAATGTATTAAGTGGATGTGGTATGGATGAGCACTGGCCTTCATAAATGAGAGTCAAGTGCAAATTAAAGTGACATTTCAGTAACTTTTTATGAAAATTTAATGCCACCAAAAAGGTTGGAAAGACAAAGGAAGATCAACTTAAGGAGAATGGAGAATTCAATCAAAGTTTACCTGAAACAGATAGTTTTGAAGTGGTCTGTCATCTACTGTTTGTTCAATTTGGCCTTTGCCATAACTAATTTAAGACCCACTTTTTAGTTTTGTTTAGTTAATACGACGTTGTTTGTTGACCTGGTAGGTTGAAGAGACTGTGAAGTTTGCTAAGATTGCAGAGAGTGCTGGAATAGCAGCCATTGGTGTACATGGGTAACTATTCATCGATAATTTTGTATCGGCATGGATTAAGTCTGTTTAACAGAGAAAGTGTCGATTAAAGTGATTCTA
>JAOBYE010711880.1:0-11085 GCA_025403585.1 Parazoanthus swiftii
TCTTTCTTCACATTTAGTGAACTATTGTATATATCGCATTGAAAATTATCAGTATTAAAAGCTAGCTTATATAACTTATACAATATCTACTAATTTATCATTATTCTCAGTAGTAGTTGTTGTAATAGCAACAGTAAGAGTATAGATTACTTTAATTTTTACCATTTTTATTATTAATACTATTATTGTTGTTATTAATGTTATTAAAATTAACATAAATCAAATATTGCAGCATTACGTCTATTTTTGACTTATCATTTTGTCAGCATATGTTGCGTTAGCGTAATGTTTTAAAAAACCACTCACTTTTCACACATTATTGATACATAATTATATATATTAGTGTTCCATCCGGCTTCCCTTAAAGTCCATTGAACGTTAAGATCCTCACTGACACTGTCTCTAGAAGCCGCGCGTCTTGCAGAAACAAGTTTTTTTTAAAAAAAAACTTGGTCTGCTTGAAAGGGCATCCCTGAGAAAGTAGTTCTCATGTTGATAGTGATAATGATAGTGCTGCTGCTGCTGATGATGGTGATAATGATAATGATGATGATGTTCATGATCATGGTGATGAGGATGATGATGGTGATGATGATGGTGGTGATAATGATGATGGTGATGGTGATGATGATGATGTCCATGGTCATGATAATGATGATGATGGTGATGATGATGATGATGATGATGATGATGAGGATGATGATGGTGATGATGATGGTGATGATGATAATGTTGGGGGTGATAACGATAGCAACATTGAGAACGATAATGAGAATGAGATTCGAATGTTGACTTTTTCTAATAGGCTATTCCGCGACTTTAAAAAAGTAAATTAAAAATTAAAGCTTATTTTCATCAGTTACTTTGGTTTGAGCCCAGAAACTGAAAGGGTTAAGAAAACACAAATATCAAATGTGAAGAATGCCCTTCCCTACTTTATCAAATACTACACAGGGGCGGATTTGGAGGGAAGAGGGGCAACAAGGCCGGGTCCTCCGGCCCCTTTCGTAAGCAATTATGCATTGAACAATCCATAGCGGACAGCAAGTCTCCTATACAGCAGTACGTATTGAAACTGGGACGTGTTCTTTTTAATATCCAAAACAAAAAAAATTGTATTTTCCAGAGTTGGAGAAAAAAATGGCCGGACTAAGAAGATTACGAGGCAATGACTGTTGTCGCAACTGTTCTCGTTTCCTCCGCAAGAACCTACTCTTGGTCTTGATCATCGCTGGCTGTGTCATCGGCTTTATTGTCGGTGTGCTTGTTAATGGCCCCGTGCAGAGGATCGAACACAAAGAGGATAGAAAGACCACATTGATGTTAATTGGGTTTCCGGGTGAACTTCTTATGAACATGTTGAAGTTGCTTGTACTACCATTGATTGTAGCAAGTCTGATCACTGCCGTGGCATCGCTTGACTCGCAAGCTGCTGGAAAAGTCGGCCGGCGGACCGTGCTATACTACGCATTAACCACGTTTTTGGCTACTATTCTTGGTATCGCTCTCGTGATGGCGATCAAACCTGGCGAAATCTCGAAAGAGAAGGAACTGGTGAAGAAATCCGACCCGTATCGCACGCTCGATGGCTTTCTGGACCTGATCAGGTAGAGTAACGGTACACAAAAATAACGGTAACACGAAGTACAGCAAAAAAGCTAAGTATAAGTGCATAAATTTAAGTTGCCTGAAGAAGTCCCGGGGGGGGGGGGTACTCCATATATTTGGATGGTAGGGATGACCGTTGTATTTTTTAGGGTATAAAACCGGCGATCTGGTATTTTTTAAGGTATTTTTGAGCGAAAATCGTACTCGGAAGAAAACCTGGTATTTTTTAGGGGTTATTTGAGCTAAAACGGTACGCTGAGGATAAATTCAGGTATTTTTTAGGGTATTCCAGAAGCGAGGGGTATTTTTAGGGTGAAATTTTTTTCCACTAGGTATTTTTTAGGGTAGAAATTCGAGCTTCCCGACGGTCATCCCTACCACTTTCACCCTGAAGCACCCCCCCCGGAAGAAGTTCGTGTACAAATGGTGTTTACTGTTTACTGTGTAATTAGGCTTTTTAGGCCCATAAATTAAACCGGTTCTCACGTTCTTCAGAAAAAGCATCTTAGCTTCATTTTCGTACATATTTCATTCATTTTTGGTAACTTCCTGCAATACTACATCATGTCAAACTTTATGTATTAAACTGGCTCATTACTTTGCATGTAGAGATTGATCGATACAGAAAGCCACGAAACCTTAAAAGAAACGCGTGTTAAGTTTAGAGGAAAACTTAAAAATCAATTTTCAGTCTAAGGTTGTCCGAAAAAAATTACTGCACCCAAATAATTGCACTTCTACCCTGAGTCTGAAACATATACTATGAAAATGATATTGTCTTGGAGTATTTTCACCGTTCAAAGAGACACAATTATTTGTTGTACTGCAGGCCCGTAGCCAGGATTTTTGTCGGGGGGGGTGCAAATTGTGTAAACTTGGACACTTAAAAGCCAAATTTATGGGACAAGCATACTTATAGCCATTTTTTTTAAGTCGTTTCGATTTATGTTAACACCAACTGTTACGATAAACCTATTCGGGCTTCTTCATCGTCTTCTTAAACTTCCAAATGCGGACCTTTGGGGGTCCGTGTGTGTGTGGGGGGGGGGAGGCGGGGTGGGCGGACGCACCGGCCGCGCACCCCCCCCCCCTGCCTACGGGCCTGTACTGTATATCATGGCTGCATGCAAGTCATTAGGCCTTCATCTGAACGACATTAGAATTGTTCTGGCACATGTTTTTTTAATTTGTAGAGCTTGGTTCTTATTTACACAGAAAAATTTACCGATGCAGAAAAAAACTTATTTAGGCACAAAACATTAAAGGAAATGTATGTGAAATTCAGAGAAAAAGTTAAAAAAAGTTCCAGTCGCAGGTTTTCCGACACTGAAAAATATTACACGCAAATAATTCACTTCCACTCTACAAGGCTGGAACTATGGAAACTTGTGAATGAATCTTGACAGGACTCCACTTGTCTGTTCCTTGCTTGTAATCTTCTTCACTGTACTAAATTTCTCATTTCTTTGTATTTCTTTTCTGCTGTAAGAACTGAGTGTAAACAAAATTTGTTGTTGTTGTTGTTGTTGTTGTCGGTGATAAGTTGAATAACGAGTTAGCATTTCATTGATTTAGCACATTAGCTTAACCTTTTTGATATTATCTGCAGGAGCTTTTTCCCAAGAAATGTGGTTGAGGCGACGATTTTCAGCGTAAGTAGCCATTCAAACTGTTGTACGCAGTAGTGACAACTATACTAGGTAATAGCGGTTTTCACAGTAGAAGACGGAAAACTCGTCAAGACGGGTTTCTCGTCAGACGAGGAACTCGTCTTATGTGAATTCGTGACGGGTTTCATACGGGGCATTACCACTGTCAACAAGTTTCCCGTCTGGTCAGGGAGCTTTCTCGTCTATATCGACGAGTAAAAGGACGAGTAAATTTGAACGAGTTTTCTGTCAAACACTCGTCCCGTCCTGATTTCACACTAGGACTGACAACTCGTCACAGACGGAAAACTCGTCTCAGACGAAAAACTCGTCTTAGTGCGAAAACGGCAAATGAAGTCGCTGTTTAGAACTGGGATCAGTTGGGAGACGCAGCATTAACGGGAATATCAGAATCGTTTTTTAGTGAAGTTATTTTGTGAGTAAATCCTATACTATGATAAACATAACTGGAGCAACTGGCCAACTGGCCAACTGGTCAATGCCGGACTAATTAAGTATATTAACTTTAAATAATTTCTTGCCATATTTTGGGGTCTACACCTTATAAGGCATGCATGCTTTAGTTTTTACAGTGCTCATCACTTTTTAAGTTAATTTATACCTGGTGTAACATTTACTATTGCTATGTAATTAAATGAAGTTGATTGATTGATTGATTGATTGATTGAATGATTGATTGATTGATTGATTGATTGATTGAGGTACACATACAAACCATGATCTGGTTGAGAAAGTGTATTTGAGAAGCAGTATGCACTATCGATTTTAGGTGGAACAATACCAGCAGTATTGATCGCGATGTACGCCGTCGGCCTTTCGCATAGACCAGAATTAAAATCTCAGATGCACTGAGAATTCGTCTTTTGACGTTAATTTTTCATACAAACGCATACACGCAAAAGGCGCACTGATAAATCAAGTGTTTACTCTTGCCACGTAGAATTTTTCTTGTAAATCAGCAAGAAAATCACATCTTTTTTTTTTTTTACTTTCAGCGAAAAACCAAATATTCATCTGATCCTGCGCAGTATGAAATGAGAAATGTCACAAACAGCACCACAAACAGCACAGAGTTGAGAAAGGTAACAAATGATGATCGTTGCCTAAATGTTCACTCGCCGTTATGTTAATATTTATTGAGAAGAGTTTTTGCGTTCACCTTTTTGTTTGTTAATCAACGTGTTTCCATTGCAAACTGGTTTCTAAGTGGGATGTCACAACTTTTTTTCTGGATTTTCAGCTTCGTTAATCTATTTTTTTTATTTTAACTGTCACATAGTAAAAACACAATAGTGTTTTCAACTAACAGTGTAAAAAATACAAATCCAAAACGACAGATCCAACACGGAGGTTCTCTGACGTATGATGTCGTAAAAAACGAAATTGTTTGTAGTTATATGTGGATTGACTTGAATTAACAAAAACAACAGACACCACGTTTTTCGGACGAATTATTGCAAAACCCACTAGTATTTGACGAAAAAGACACAATCCACTTTCATTAAATACCAACTTTCTCAAAATTCCTAATCATTTCCGAAGTTTTTTTGAAGATTTCAAAAGCTTACCAAATCATTTTCAAAATTAACCAAGAAAGATTTCCGAACATTTCTGAACACCTTCAGAAGATTTAATAGCTTTTCGAAGATATTTCTAAAGATATCCGTAGGTGTTTTCGAAGTGCTCCGAAACTCGGCGCCTTCCCGAGACTTGCGACGATTTCCCGCGCTAACACCTTGCTTTATAGGTTGCGTGTTTCAACCCTTCCCCTCCCCGGCTCCAGTCCCACGAACTACAAAAGAGGCTAGTCTGAATAAGACTAGAGTTGCTGAATTAACCAATGGAGGTCCTGGTCGTTACAAACATATGCTTATGGTGACTGTAACAATTTTACTAAAACTCATGTTTTGTTTTTATTAGTATATATTTGTGAAAGTCTTGTAAAATTTACCGACTGCAGGTCATGACATATGCCGGATCGACCTTAGTCCCCGATGGACTCAAATCCCTGGGAAATACAAACGTCCTGGGGCTGGTGGTGTTCTCGGTGGTGTTTGGAGCGGTCCTGGGGCGAATGGGCGAGAGAGGTCATGTACTGCGCATGTTCTTCAATAATCTGAATGAAGTGGTGATGGTGATAGTTGGTTTAGTCATGTGGTGAGTATTTGGTTGTTCAAAACGTTAAACTACAGTTTTTTCAACAAATACAATACATTAGTCAAACAACAACAACAACAACAACAACAACAGCAACAGCAACAACAACAACAATAACAACAACAGCAACAACAACAACAACAACAACAACAACAACAACAGCAACAGCAACAACAGCAACAGCAACAACAACAACAACAACAACAACAACAGCAACAGCAACAACAACAACAACAGCAACAGCAACAACAACAACAACAACAACAACAGCAACAACAACAACAACAGCAACAACAACAACAACAGCAACAACAACAACAACAACAATAACAGCAACAGCAACAACAGCAACAACAACAACAACAACAAGATAAAGAAAAAGGAAAAAGGAGGAGAAGAAGAAAAAGAAGTAGAAAACTGTCAGCGATCGCCCACTAAAAGATTTTCTAAATTCATAACAGTACCGAGTAGTTTAAAAATTAAAGAAAGTCACAAAATTTAGAAATAACAAAATTATTGCCTTGATATATGCAAAACTTAAAACTTATCAACTCTCCTAATAAACAATTGTCTAACTAACAAATGAAACCGTTGTTTGTTTGTTTTTGTATAGTTATCTCCACAAACTATATAAAAGCAAAAACAATGTTTACAATAAGACTTAAGTAAATAGCAACACACTTAGTGTGAGCGCCTGAAAAGGGGATATTGAAGAATATCTTCCATCTGTTTTAAAACTGCTCTTTTCCCTTTTCCCTTTAGGTACGCACCGATTGGTATTTGTAGTTTGATCGCCCAGAAAGTTGCGGAAATGGAGGACGTCGCTGTTATTCTTGCCATGTTGGGGAAGTTTATAGGGACAGTGGTCAGCGGTCTTATTATACACTGCCTCGTTATCCAGCCCATAATATACTTTATTGTGCTGAGAAAAAATCCGTTCAAGTTTATTTTAGGGATGCGCGACGCCATGGTAACGGCTTTTGGAGTCGACTCGAGGTAAATGACATACTTGGCCTTTTTATCAATTACGTGCAAGGTTTAACTCCATTTTATGAAGGATGTGATTAACCCTGCATGGCTATACCTAACTAAAGAATGGATGTTTAATATTGTGCCGAAAGAGGGAGGGGAGTTAATTGAAAAATTTATTAAATACCTGTGGTTTTCTTAAGGCCGGTACACCGGTAAATTGCACCGACTTTCCTTGGTAACTGTAATGCCTTTCCCTAGCAGTGACGCCTGGCATTTTTTAAAAGTAGCCAAAGACAAAATTTAAATTCAATACAACTCTAACCTGCGATTAATTAACTAGAACTAAATGTTCTGGGAAACATGTCCCCAGACCCTCGCAACTTCGACACTCGATGACGTCAAACCAAGGTGTACCTTTTTTCCCACTCAGTGTACCCAATTTCCCAAACCTTAAGAAAAACACTGAATACATTATTTGGATAAATCTGCTGCGGTCCTAGTGTTTTTATGCGAGGAGTTTGGTCTTATGAAAAGAATGTGTTGAAACGCACCGATATGATGTGTCAAACATGTTTCAATAGGGCCGTAGGGGGCACCGTCAAGAGCCGAAGGTGCAAACTTTCTAGGGTGGTCCAGGGGCATGCTCTCCCGGGAAATTTTTAGATTAGTTTGTCTAAAAAACGTGCTTCATGGGTTTTAAAAGCCATTTCAAACAAAATCAGAGTGTCTAAAAGCAGTAAAATTTCCAGTTTTTCTTAGACTTGCCGGGCTATTTGCTGAGCTTGAAACATTTGCTGGGGAAAACAAAGCGGGGGGGGGGGGGAGAGGGGGGACTACGGGCCCATGTTCTTGCTACGGCCCTGTTCAATGATTATATATTAACAATATCCATAGCGTTTTCTCACTCGTTTTTCTTTTTGGCTGATGATTGGTTGCTTGATTGATTAACAGCCATATCGATTAGGTTGTTTATTTAGTTTATATTTAAATGCTAAAAAATTGTCCCAAAGCAGTGTCTGTTTGCCTTCGCCTTGCAGCGCCGCCACTCTTCCCACCACTATCCGATGTGTGGAGGAAAACAATAAAGTTGACCCACGCATTAGCCGTTTCGTTCTGCCGCTGGGCGCCACCGTGAACATGGACGGCACCGCCTATTACGAGGGAGTGTCTGCACTATTCATCGCTCAGATGAACAACCGAGCACTTTCTTTCCCTCAAATAATTACCACCGTGTAAGTATTAACCCTTTCATCCCAAGACAGTTTTTTTAACATCCTTCTTCTTGCAATATCGGAATTTGCTAAATTCACACGACTTCATGAAAAAGATGGCGGGCAGTTAGTTACTTATAAAAACTTCAGGAAGAACTAGAAGTTGAAAAACAAATAGAAGAAAAGTGAGCATTATGAGTCGCGAGCTGGTGACCTCGATTACTGGATTCACCATGCCCTGTTACCACACCCACAGCTCAATTCGCTGCTAACAACTAAAATTTTATTACAATACTCTATCTCTTTTCTACGAAACAGAAGTATCCCTCGTCACCCTCACTAAACACAGATAACCATAATTATCCATGAATAACCATCCCTACTACATGACGTTTTTGCCGTTACAGTCCGCCATCTTGTTCCCGACGTCGTGTCAAGTTAGCAAATCCATACAATATCGAAACGAAATAAGTTTCTTCATTGTGAGAATAAAAGAGTTGATCATTTTCTACAAGCTTTCCAATGTGAAAAGCAAAATTCTCCTAAACCGTTTAAAAGGAGATTATGCATACCATTTATGAGAATTTCGTATGTTGCGTTTGGGGCTGAAAAGGTAAAGGAGTATAGCTTTAAGCAAAGAGGAGGACAACGTGAGGGAAAACGAATGCTGAAAAATAAATTTTCCTTTTGGTTTAAGACTACGTTACCTTGCAAAAATGGTGATTCGTTAATTTTTTAGACGTTTAAATTTCGAACACCTTTTCTCCCATTTTGGACAAATTTCGGACCAACTTTACGGACACTTAACTGAAATATGCCTAAAGTAAAATTACGCCTAACAAAACATGACTTAAACTGAAATAAATGTATTTTTAAAATAATAGTTTTATACACCCTCAAAGTTTTACAGACACATCGATAAGAAAATTAATTATAAAAAAAACATTGGCTTGGATCGAGGAGATAACTTTTGCAAAATGGAGTTTATCTAAGTATTTGTCTATCGTAAAAGAAACAAAACATATTCCATTCCAGTGATAAAGGAAAATGAACACATGAATGCAAAGCCTATTTAAAGATATAGCTCTGTCATACCTGTATATTGGTTTTGCTTGTTTGATGGCGTCGTCCAATAAAATACTTTGAAGTTATATACTGTACTGTAAAAATTTCGAACGCTTATAAAATTTCTGACGGTTTTATTTTGGACACAATTTTTGGGGTGATTGAAACTGACATGACCGATTATTTTTAAGTACGACATGGGTAGTCCGGGTTTTCCTCTTGACTTCGTGAGCGGAAACAAAAGCACAAGTTAGTAGACATTTGAGAGGAAATAGGGAGTGCTCGCAACCTTTGTTGTTCTGTTTCACTTATTCAGTTCAATATTGCTTTTTCGCGATGTTCCTGTTTAATAAATATTGCAAAAAGAGAGAAAGAGAATACAATATTAATTGCCATTATATATCTTTCACAGCATCACGGCCGTGGCGGCTTCAGTAGGCGCGGCAGCTATTCCTCATGCAGGCCTGGTTACCATGGTGATGGTGCTACAGGCGGTTGGTCTTCCCATTGAAGACATTGGTCTCATCTACGCAGTTGATTGGTTCCTGTAAGTTAAAGTAAACAACTAAAAGAAAGAGATTGTTTTTATACAGCTATTTCAAATAGGTTGCCATAGTCAGTAGTCGATACTTGAACCGAAAGGAACTATGGGAGTTCAAGGAGCACACATAATACATTGCTCTAAGCATTAATTTGCATAATGTGGAGTGTAGGATCATCATAATACAATTATAATCACTGCCATCACTATCATTATAGTTTACTTTTAAACATTAGTGTACCCAAAGTTCTATTCGGTTCCAGTATCAACTATTGAGTTATTACAACCTTTTGAAATAGATGTATACATGAAGTCACTTCAGTTAGCGTCGTTTTCACTTGAGAGTGGTGACTGATTCATGTTATCGAATGGCAACGTGAATGAGTGTGTGTGGGGGGCATGTTGAGGATTTATTATTTATTTTAGCTAGAGCATTTATACACTTACACAACTGAAATATTATAATAAAAAGTGTGCTTAGAAATTTTGCAACCAGTTTTACAAATACTGTGGTCCCTGTCAATGGCGATGATCAGTAATAATAATAATAATAATAATAATAGAAAATAATAATAACATTAATAACAACAATAATAATAATAATAATAGTAGTATTTGTTATTGCTGTTATTATATTTTTTATTATTAATATTGTTATTATTGCCATAACTATTAGGGAAACAACGTTTGAGATGTCTATTATGGGCTTGGTCCTTCTTCATTTTATACACATGGGATATCGGGTTACCGAAAATAATAACAATAAAAAAGAAGAAACTTGAAGGCGAAATAACAAAAGACGGCGACTGAATAGTCTTTGTGTGCCTTTAATAAAGTTTTACTGTCCTCATTTCTAATTTGTTCTCACTACACCAACAGCGACCGCTGCCGAACTATGACCAACGTGCTTGGGGACGCGCTGGGGGCCGCTATTGTGGCTCACTTGTCACGTGACGAACTCAGGCTCCAGGACCTGGAAACTAACGCCCGGCCGCACGAAGGAGAACTATCGCCGCTCACGATACCTTCCCAAGAGAATACTTATAACCTTCACGGGCAAAAGGAGACCAAGTTTTGAAGCAAGTAGAACGGACGTTACTAAAACCGGGAACGGGAAACGGTCAATACTAGAGGGGAAATGGTCAATATGTGTTTTGAGGTGTGAGTTTGTCCAGATATTGTAAATATTGACCATTCCCGGCCGACTGAAATTGATCGTTTCCCGTTCCCTGTTCCCCGTTGCAGCTTTAAGTAATCTCCAAGCAAAATATATTTACACAGTTGATACAACCAACTGGTTTTGAAGCTCAAGAAACTTTCAAAAAGAGTGTACAAAGTTGCTTTGTTTTATGCTGAACAAACCGGCCGTGACAGTGCACATTGCTTTGCCAAAAACGGGCCAAATATTCTTACTAATTGGTTGTTCATGTGCATTTCAATATCTTTGTGTTTTGTGCACGGTCAAGGCCAACGAACAAAAAAGGTAGAAAACAAGAAGATACAACAAAAAAACTAGCCGAGTTTCATAACCAGTTGAACGTTACTAAAACCGGGAACAGGGAACAATATGAATCAGGGAACGATCATTATGAGTTTGGAGGTGTGAAAATCTGCAGGTTGGGAAATTTGAACAATTAAGAACGCCAAGCACCACGGCAGATTTTGTAAATATTAACCGCTCCCCGACTCCGACGCCGTCGTAGCTCAGTTGGTTAGTGCGCAGCCTTCTGAGCTGGAGGTCCCCGGTTCGATCCTCAGTGACAGTCCAACGACTATTTAGACATTCCTCTGCTCCGTGCAGCTTTAGCTTTAAATACCCATAAAGCGGAGCACTGACAGAGGAAGGGGGAGGGGGGGGGGG
>JAOBYE010711891.1:0-11085 GCA_025403585.1 Parazoanthus swiftii
TTAAACACTAACCATCTTTTTCCCTGATAAATTTTAGGAAAAGTCAGTAAATTTGGTTGCTTTAGCTGCAGGTGTTTCAAAGTTATGAGCTTTTGAATTTGGCGCGGGTTGTTTCCTCCCCCCCCAGTCTGAATAGGGTTTATATGGCAGACCTTTTGACCAAGCATAAACAGGAAAGGATTACTTTGTTTAGAAGTAAAAGGCGTTTCTTTCATTTGCCAAAGTATGCCTGCGAGGAGACTATCCTTGTTGATCATGTTCAGCAAATGTTTTAGGGCTGTGCAAATGGCCAAAAGCCATGATAAATACAGATAAACAAGTTTATACAATCGACCAAACCTGTGGTAGAAAACACCAGTAAAATAATCTGCTTGTGTATTATAGACCTTCCTGTGGCGATTGCTCTCATAAGCATCCATCTCTTATAAACTACCACCTTTTCCAGTCTCCAGAGTAATCACCTTTGAGAGGTTTGGCTGTATTCATAGTGGCCCTTGATGGCCTGCATTAAGATATGTAAGTCACTTCTTAAGATATGTAAGTCACTTCTTTTCATACAGTCAAACTTGTATACTCTGCAATATATCGGTCATCAATGAAAGTCCCAAACATTTTCCCATATATTTGCTGTAAATTAAACCTGTTTTAATTGGTAACTTCTATACAGCGCCATAGTTTGGTTATGTTAGATTACCATAGCAATGGCGAGCCACTGGGCACCCTGTGTTAATCCCCTCGTGGTCAGAGGTCACCTGACCACGAGACCGTCGTTCATAGTCGTTCACGGTCCGGGCGCCATTGCCGCCTCGAGAAGAAACTCTGTGGTGAAGTAAACTCGACTCGTTGTCTCATTATTATTATGGCGCAGTAGATGTGGTCACCCTGTTGGCTTTTCTTATCTCTAACTACTTTCATTGTTTTTCAACTAGCACTGAAGATGTTTTTATTGGGGCAGCATTTCAACAACTAGGAGTTACTATGCTCTGACAATATAGCTAAGCTCAAAATTGCCAAGCAATTTGCTTTATTTGGCCTGCAAATTGCAAATAAAAAGTCCAAAAATGATAGGCAATTGTCAGAAGTTAATCGTACTTGTTTCGAAAATCTTGCAGTTACCAAATGGTCAAGTACAGAATCTGCAGGCGAACTATTTCATCAACAAACTTATGTCCTCAATTGAATTACATAATGAAAAACAAAACATCAAATGTGACGATTGTTGCACTGAAGATCCCCCTGTGGTGAGATGTGTCGACTGCTTTTTCTTTTCTATGTGACTTCTGCAGTCGGGCGCACCGCCGCAGAAACATAACAAAGGACCGCAAACTAATGAGCCTAGAAGAAATAAAATCATGTAGCCCCGCAGTTCTCTCCAAGCCGCTCACGTGCAAGGCCTATGAGAGTGAACCTATAAAACTCTACTGTCAGAGTTGCGAAACGACTATTTGTCGTGATTGTACAATGAAAGATCACAGGTATGTGTCAGATCAAGAGTTTGCCTCAAGACGTAAAAGTGTTTCGTGGTGCTAAAAGTTTGCTCAGTCTTGTAATCTCAATTTAATAGCGAGCAAGATTTGTATTTAAATTGCGATACTACACCTGGGAGAAATAACCATGGCTTTTGATTGGCTGTGTGAACACGAGCTTATTCATAATACTGTACAGTTAATTCTTGATAGCACATGTCCAATTTAACTGTTTTAACCGTTTTTGTTTTTAAAACTTATTTTAAGTAACTTTATTTAGCTTTTGAATTTTGTCGTAACATTCCGATTTCATCTTTAGCTGTAAAACTGATAAAGGAGTTGACATCGGTTAAAATAGTTTAAAATGTAAAACATTTCGATCACTTCAGTGACTTTCCTCAGTTGAACTGAATTGAGAACTGAATGAGAGAGAAAGAATAAGAGACAGACAGACAGACAGAGAGGAGAGAGAGAAAGAGGGGCAGACAGATAGACAGACAGACAGAGGGGAGAGGGTTGAGGGGCAAATAATAATTTTAGGTTTCTCGTACTCCGTTACTCCTTACTTATAGTTTCAGTATGTTTACTAAAAGTTGGATACTTTTTGTACAATAGGGATCATACTTACCAGTTCGTGAAGGATGTGTATAACAAGGAGGAAGAAGCCGTCAATCAGATATTAGGAGAAACCAAAGCCAAGCAAAGTGAATTGCACGACGCTCTGAAGGGCGTGGTCGAGATGAAGAAACGTGTACAGAGAGTTGGGGACGGTGGCACAACAGATCAACACATCCGTTGATACTTTGAAGGCAGCTTTGGAAGCACGCCGCAACAATCTTCTACAGCATGCTGAAGAGCTGGAACAAGAAAAACTAAAGAGATTACAGTTACAACAAGAGGAAATTCAGCTGGCTTTGAGTTTTGTTACCAGCGGTGTCGACTTTACTGAGAAAGAAAGAGTTGGAAGTCAAGTTGAGGTGTTGAGTATGAAGAAACAGATAACGAAACAATTGCAGGATTTGAACAAAGGAAGAAGTCCTCTAAACTCGTGGGCTAGTTTAAACTTGCACACGTGCACTGATGACCTTTTCTGTTACGAAGTAAAAGATGTAGGCGTCGACGTTATAAACAAGCTGGGCCAAGTTGTTGATCAATATGGAACATCTCCAGAAAAGTGTGTCATAAAAACAAAGGCTTTTCTGATGCAGAAAGAAGCAAAAATCACAGTAATGACCAAAGACCAACACGGACGGCCGCGAACGAGTGGTGGCGACGATGTTTCAGTTGAGATCGAGTCACGAGACGGAACACAAAGAATTAAAGTAAAAGACAATGTTGACGGTACCTACTAGGCATCCTACACTCCCCGGGTAGCGGGGGTCCATCGAGTGTTTGTGAAGATTAACGGAGCTGATGTTCTGGACTTGAGTACCCACGGAAACACCAGCGTTGAAAGATCGGCATTACAGATGGAGGTTGGAGAGCCTGGTGTAATTTACCAAACGCTCATTGACCAGACACGAGAGTTCACCCTTATTACAAGAGATAGCAACGGTGAACAAATCCGTGAGGTAAGTGGTGACATAACTGTTCAAATAAAAGAACCAACCACTGGCAACCTTGAGGATATTCCTGTACAAGACCGTGGAAATGGTCAGTATACGTTTAGCTACAAACCAAGCTTCACTGGGAACTACCAAGTTGCAGTGAAGGTGAATGGTGATGATATCCAGGGCAGTCCGTTCACCTGGGGGATGGAACAGTGGTACCTTATAGCCGAAAACGAGAGCTTTTTAAAAAAATTGTTTCTTCAGTTTAATAATCAAAGAAACTGTCGTTTCATCACTGGTTGTCACTCTTGGAAAGTCGCGGTGGTCAGAGAAGAGCTTTATCAAGTAGGAGTGACGTCTAATGATATATTTACAGAAGCAAAGAAGAACGCGTACTATTGGGAACGTTCCAGGTTTTCCTACCCTCCTTGTAGGCAAACGCCGGGCACGAAGTGTCACGGTAAAGACCAATCTGGAAACAAAGAAACCTCTAACATCGGTCGGTTTAGTAGAGGCGACGTTTGCCTTGCGTTCCTGAATCTTGACAAGAAACAATTTACTATCCATCATCTTCCATCTGGACAGACAGACACCTGGGAAGATGTATGTGTATGTAATTCATATCTTAGTCCAAGTTATTATCTGTACTGGAATGGTAGTAGCAATTAGAACTTACAATTCAGAACAATTTAAGCACAATTATAATTTATGTTTGAATTGGTGATGAATGAAACATATTCTATTTGTATAGAATCTTTTTTGGAGAATGTTTTGAAAAACGTCGCCCCGCAATGTGGACTACCAAAGGATAAATACATGTATGGTGTAAATCTTCAAAGATCACATTGTGTACGCAATTTCCTTGAGTAGAAAATTAGTATAAACGTTAACATTGTCTTGTTATCCCTCTAAGCTAAGGGGTAATTATGTTAACGGCAAAAAAGGGCTAATTGCTGCAAATTTGATCGTGGAAGTTTAGCAAGACGAAGGAAAAGTGTCTGCATTTTATGTTTTGTACATTAAACTTGTATAATTCACCATAATCATTACAAACTAGCTGTAGCAAGGCAAACAAAACACCGTTTTTGGCTGTTAAATCGTGACTTTTCTGTTTTCTTTTCATCATATAGCAAGGAAAAGCATTATTTTGCAACCTTAATTTCATTAATTGCTGAAGTAAAAATGTAAAAAGGTGTTTGATATCAAGTGTATAGCTATTTCGTCACTTTCGTTGGTTCATTTGTATTCTCCAGGATTTTGCTGTCCGGTAAACAATCTTTTGAGGGATATCAAAGACGTTTCAACAATTATGTTCTTTAATTCAACATGCTTTACTTGTTGCAGACTATACACTCGGTTAGCGCTGTTACGTTTCAGAACTTTAACTTTCTACTTAGGACTATTAAGTTATCCAAAAACTAAATCGTTATTTAAGAAATGAAGAATGTTAAAATTTTGACTCTATTAACCTTACACTAAGAGTTATTGTCGTTACCTCCTGTAAACTATCTTGGCAAAAGTTTACTGATAAGTTCTCTTTTTCACACCCAGTGATTTGTAGCCAAGATGTGTGGAAAGTCGGATGTCCGCGGTATACTTTCCGATTTCACATTGATTTAATTGCATATACGGCTACGATACAACAAATTATTCGTTTTCATATCATCGTGTAAAGTTTGTCAGAATTGAATCGAATTAACTTTATTCATGACATGTCCAAGCAGTGTGTGAGAACGTTGAAAATCAAAACTACTTCTTATTCGCTTTCATACAACAAGCGGCGAGCGAAGAAACTGCCTACGCCATTTTAAAACGTAGGTAGCTAGCAAAGCCGTCAAATACAAATACAAAATTTTATTACGGAATGATTTCAGCTGTGGTAAAACTTTTGTTCATTGTCTAATAAGTTCTGATACAACCCACATTTTGAGTGACAGGTTTGGCAAGTTCCCGTGTTTGTTTCCTGTTATGATGGAAATTTCCGTATCTTTTTCTTATTGTGACGGAATATTTTCAGACTAATGGATTTCCATGCAATCTACACTTTGAGTGAAAAGGTTTGGCAATTTTCCTTGTTTGTTTCCTATCATTGTCATTGTTTTTTGCTATAATATTGTAATTGTAAGGAGAACAATTTTATAGTATAGTTGTTTGCTCTGAGGCTAACAGTTACGTTTTACAGCTTTTGGTTGTGTTCGTTTGGGACTATTCGGGAATAGGATTACATGGATTATCATCACTGAAAATTATTTTAACCAATCACACTTCCTAGATCACTGTCGTGATCCACGTATTCCTGTTCCGGAATAGCCCCAAACGAACGCACCCATAGACCCTAAACACCGCTGCGGTGCTTGTCTTATGACAATGAATATAAACTCACATGATCATTGTACGGGGCAATTAAGTTCTACTGGTACAACATTAAAACTGGTCATTACTAGTTTTATTGCCAAAGAAATAGTTTTTTTTTTCGTAGAAATGACAGCCTGAAGGAATGTTAAGACATATTGGACTGTTTTGCAACTTACTGTTGCACAGGAATATAAGTTTTGATAAAAACGTTGGCGAGTGAGCTGAATATAGGTTATATAAGGTTAGATGTAAACTGACGTTTCGAGCGTTAGCCTTTCGCCAGAGCAGACGGAGGGATTGTGGGGCAATCACTGTTTAAATAGTGGGGTATAGATTTATGCGGATCGAAAAGTCAAACAAATCAGATCTTTCTAAACCAGTGGCAAGACACTTCAACCTTCCAGGTCATTCAAATGAACACATGGAAATTTGCGGAATCAGCCATCAGCCATCAGGATGCAATGAGATCTAGACTCGCAAAAGGAAAGAACAAAGACTAGTCTTCAAACTCGGGACCGTAGCTCCCCACGGAATCAATGAACGGTTTTCGTTCGCATAGTTTCAGACAATTCTCAACCTATTGGGTGCTAGGAATTCCCACCAATAGCACGGCTTGACTTTTATATTCCCATAAAGTTATACCCCACTATTTAAACAGTGATTCTCCCACAATCCCTCAGTCTGCTCTGACGAAGGGCTAACGCTCGAAACGTCAGCTTTACATCTAACCTTACGGCGAAAAACATACAATATCAACTTTTGTTGACCACAACCCATATTACTATAGCACAGACAGGTTAACTGACCAATATTGGTTATTATGAAACAAGGTGTCTTATTGTAATTGTTGACTATTTGGATTTAACCAGTTTTGTCTAGGCTAGGAAAAAGTAGTTATAGATTTCGGTTTGGTTTACGTTTGTATGTCGAGATGGTACTGAACTGAGTGAGGGAAATTGTTACAGTAAAAGTTCAAAAGAAGGTTGTAAGAAATATAATTTCTCTGACTTCCATGAGCATTCTATTCTTTTATTAAAAAAGGTGGGTATTTTGGAAGTGCTTGACTTATGCTCCATTCACACTAACGCTTAAACATGTCTTAAAGATTTTTAACTAAACTGATTTAAAAATTGTTTTCCAACACAGAAACACTTTCGGCTCAAAATTTGTGGCATATCAACCCTGAATATTTTCATGCTTACTGGTTAAAAAAAAACAAACTTGTAAAGGTTATTTAATGAGACATGTTTATGTGTGAATGCGGCAATTAAATGCAGTGTTTGCATGATTTTTTAATTGCCAAGTTTTGCCTCGTGTTTTTTATAATTGGAAGTGGATAAGAGCTTCATTTTGACAGGCCGGGCCATGATTCAAGCATCTTTACTCATACACGTTATTTTTTGTCTTCCTCTTGAACAGTTTCTCAGAGAACGAAAAATGGGCAGGGATGAGGAGGGTGGGGGAGGGGGGGATTTTGTCCCCAAAGGTTCTTCCGTCCTTAAATGGAATTAAAACAAAAATTTGCAGTACTTGCATTCCAACTCAAGGATACACATTCTTACATAAATTGCCTGACATCATGAGTGATAATTTATCCATGGTTAGTTATCTTGTTAGAGTTTAAACCAAAGATGTAATTTTTTAAGAAAATTAAATCTACTCTCTTCTTTCATTCCATTTTTCCAGTAATTTACTGTTTTAGCATGTAAATACATGTTTCTATTAATTTCAATCGAATTTTGCCAAATTTTTTTGATCAAGTGGTTGTCTGTTCGAGGGTTGATAATATGAAAAAATTGAACATAAACTGAATGCCAAGCAAGTTATTAAAATATGACTGAAAACAAAAATACAAGGTGAAGTAGCAACTTTTTTTGTGGTAACTTGGGCTACAGAGTAAGAGTCGCCACAGAATACCACTTCTACGCATCATAAGTGTTTATATTTACGTAAATCGGCTACCACTTCCTCCGGCAAGTTTTGAAAACACATTAACCTTACTTTCGACGTTCACAAAGAATCCACCGCCAACCGGCGCTGAAGCAAAAATATGCACTCATATTTAAACATTATGGCCTGGTGACGCGTACGAATATTTCTTTAATAACAAAAATATTTATTTGTTTGCTTCGCCTCAACAAAGAAATTCTTATTTTGTGCGACCTGGCCCTTAAGCGGGACTTGTTTCCATTACCGTATTAATTAGCAGTCACATTAACTTTAAATCTCCTATGTTTCAGAGGTAGCTTGGTAACGAAAGCCCCTCACAAAATTAACGCAACAAACCTTTAGATACCATAAAGTGCTTGTCGTTGTTTGTCTAATGTGAAAGACAGGGCAAGATTATATACTTCAAGACTTAGTTTACGAGTCGCGGTACACGAAAACAAAATAATTTGCCGATATTATAGTTTAATTACATAATTGAGTTCAATCTGTTTTTTTCCAAACTTCTCATTTGAACATAAAACTTTCAATTCCTATTCAATGGAAATGGGATTTGAAGATGCGAAAAAGGTCACTCAATCTAAGAGCAAGACATGTTTTTCCGTTTGAAAATGTTCACTGTTAAACCAATTAAACGGCAGGACGTTTGTTCATGCAAAGTAAGAAAAAATTATCTATTCAAAACAACTTTAGCAGTTTACAAAAACAAAATAATATTAAAGCTCTCGAGAAACACTAAAATGGTTGTAAACATACATGATACTGTATCAGTTTTAAACTGGCATGATGGATAATAAGTAAACCAGCATAACTCCTCAGAAAAACGTGTCTTACCTAACTACTAATCAAATTTTGTAAAATATTCCGGAACATGCCTTCCCTTTTGTGATAACAGTTTCAAACGGCCATCAAGCTTTTGAGGCGGCGTGTAATTTTAGAATTGCGGCTACAAACAGGTGGAAACTGGCGTTAATTATTGAATGTTACATTGTCGTGGGAATGTATCTTTAGTCTGCAGATTGTCTATTGTAACAACATTAGCCAAGAAAGTGTTCAGAAAGCGCAACGTGATTGCACATCATTCTTAGGAATATCACGAGTTGAAGTAAAAGTTACCAGTCATTTGCTTGCCAAAGGTAGGTGTTTCTGCTGTTAGTATAAATCTCCATATCATATTGCGTATACGTATAGTTAATTGTATTCGGGCCTACAATCAGTGGGGTTTTAGTTAACTGTTTCAAAAGCGATAAGATACACTGACAACTATTACTTTCCATAAAAGAGCACTGTCTTCGGACGTCAAAATGACTAAAATGCGGAAACAATCAATTTCTTCAAAGTGCTCGCAGAAAAAGTGCAAAAATACTGCTGAAAATATTTGCACTAAGAAAGAATTAATCCTAAAAACAACAATCAAGGTAGTCCACCTGGAGTAAAGTAGACGTTTCTGGGTCATAGGACTGAATAGTCTAACAATTATAATGGTTCATAATTTTAGAAAGAAGTGTGTAAAGATTTTTACTGCTCAGAGGAAGACTTTGGCACTAATCACTTGGTCTTTCACTAAGCTCTCAAAACCTTCTCATCTTTGTGTTTCCTTCTTAAGAGATAAAACAAAGAGATAGATAAAATCTATTCTGGCTTATTTTACGCTCTATAAAACAGCACAAAGTGTCGGAAACTCTTGCAATCCCAAAATACTTTTGATGCGGTTCGCGATGCAACTCATTAGGCATCTATTTTGATAAGAACAAGGGGGTATAAGATATGCATTGAATCCAACACTTTAAACGACTAATTCATGTCGTTGGTTTACCTATTAAAACTAAATGCATTCATTAAGCTATCTGAATGAACTAAACACGTAAAGAGTTTATGTCACGAGCAAAAACTCTCACATTCTAATCTGTTGGTAAGACTAATTGATATCAACGGGTACCAGTTAATACAAAAATGGCGGCACCTTTTGTTTTTCGCAAAACAAAAAATGAGGTGGTTAGCTGACAAAAGGCAGGAACTAAGTTTTATTTAACCTAAAAATTTTATTTTGCAAGTGATAATCTATTATCCCCTATTCGACCATTTCTGAAACAAAATCGTGTTTACTTGTTGTTCAGACTTAAATTAGCATTAAATGCCACTATGTTAGTACAAACTTAAATAATGAAAACAATTATCAAACGTTTTATTATATTAACTTCGAAGTAATAATATTTATGTTTACTTGTAATAATTGTATAATTATATAGTTCTACCTTTTGTGATATACTAGTAGCAATTCATGAGTTTTATTTCAATAAAGCAGTTTATGTTCACGAATGGAGTCTCCATTTGTCTTTACAGACCAAAAAGTCTGCACAGTTTCCATCAGTTAGTTTTATAGTAAGTTTTGGTAAAAAATATAAATTTCGCGTAAAACAGTAAATTCTTGTATTAAATAAACAATATCTTTAAATATTCCGTTCCGAGCAGGGAAAACGCAGTGGTAAGGGTATTGCGTAAACTAAGCTTTTACACAAATAATACTCGAAAGTCTTATTGTATTCACTTATTCCAGCTTGTTACACCGAGATGACGGTCAAAACTTAATTTAGAAAGGAGCGGTTTTTACTATCCAGATTTCATTAGAACACTTTAATTATCAACTAAAGTATTATCGAGATGTAAATTTTTAAATTTCCCAAGGTATTGAAACCTTCATGACATTTGAGTCGCCCTCTACTCTGAGAACGAGAGTTGCCACTGGGTAAAAATACAACATAAATAACCCCAACCTTTGGGATAAACCTAACCATCCGTAGACAAACAAACAATGACGTATTGTGAGAACGTCTCAGCTATGTCAAAGATCCAATGGGATCTTTCGTTCTGAGAGTAAAGCCTTACTGTGACAGTTAAGAGGTACGGGCTAAGTCAGGCAAAGTTCAGACTACAAAATTTCAAAAGTGAGTTATCGTAGCGGCGTATCCTTAATCCCGGCAACTGAACATTGTTTTAAAGGAACAGCTTTACTTTTAGATTCACGAACTTTGATGACGTCACCGTCAGCATATATGGTTTTATTTTGATACTCAGATGTGCCTGACCCAAGTTATCACGCAAGGGGTGGGGTTTGTCCTCTTCCTCGGCGTGTCCTATACACTAGCCTTTCATCGTGGACAATGCACACGAGGAGGGAAATTCGAAAATCCCCGAAAAGGTACGATAAGAGGAGTAAATACCCCCGAAAAGGTACAATAACAGGGGTATATCATCCCCGAAAATAAATTCAGCCGATCAGAATCTGGCCTAGCTATATTAAGTTACTATCCTGATTTGTGTGTGAGGTTAGCGCAGTTGGTATAAGATCTCTAGTTGCCAACCAGAAGGTCCCGGACTCAATCCCCGGCATGGTCGAGGATTGAACTTTGGGTGACTTTCTCTTTGTCTAAGGACAAGAAAACAAGGGCGTTGTTAAGCTGTCGGTTCAGTTTCTCGACGTTCTGTCGGGGGAAAAACGATCCCAGGCACTCCTCCAAAATAGTAGGATAATCCCAATGCTTTGGTTTTTTAACCGAGGGTGCACGTTAATGTCTCAGATAGGAGTCAATGTGAACCCCTGATGGCGGTTTTATCGCTGAACTAAACTCGCTGAACTTGCCATGAATATGTTGATTAAAAGCACCGCGGAGTGCACCTGAAAAGTATTTAACGTACGTACGTATGTATGTATGTATGTATGTATGTATGTATGTATGTATGTATGTATGTATGTATGTATGTATGTA
>JAOBYE010711902.1:0-11084 GCA_025403585.1 Parazoanthus swiftii
CTGTTATATAATTTTGTTTGAGTTTTGTAAGGAGAAGTTAGATGTTGATAAATTGCCTGGGGCTGAAAGGGTTAAATGAAACACCACAATGCATTCTCTTATGTTTTTTTCTGAGACCCTTAAAAGTTTTTTGAATAGGAAAAAGTTTTTTTCTTTGCTTAAGTTTATGCTTTAATCAGTACTGACTTTGGTTGGTCCAAAGTTTTTTTAAATAACAAATGATCTTTAGTTTCTGAGCAAACTTTCTTGTGTGTGATCTTTACCAAATGCTGCAAGTGCTACATTTACTTGTAAAGGGGAAAATTGCCAGGTGGAAATTTTGGATGGGATCTGCCAACCCAAGCCTTAAAACATTCATCTTATTTCAGATCCCAAAAGGCATTTTGCTATTAGAAATTACCCAATTTCAGACCTAAGTAAATAATGTTAATCCTAATTTGAAACCAAACTGGGGGTTTCATACCAAGCATCTGTGCATAATTTAAAAAAGAACTGTCGAGTGAATGGTTCTCAGATTTTCCACAAAAAATGTTCCTTTTCCATAACTCATCAGGCAAAATGTATACCATAATGTTCATATGGCAAATGACCCTGAAAACACTACTCTTAAGTGTAGCACCTACTTACATGTATTTAGTAAATTATGGGGAGTGTTCCCGCCCAGGGAGGGCATGCACAGGGGCATACATTCCACAGTGGTAGTACATGTATTGTACATGTTATGCATTTAAATTGATTATAGCTTGATTGTAACTCACTGTGTTATCCCCACTACACAGTGAAGTTCCACCAGGTGCGGACTATGTGTGGCCATCTCTTGAGGCAGCCATAGAGATGCTATCAAAGCCTCCATTTACTGAAACTGTAGAACAAATCTTTAATGTTGGAGGATCACAGCTGTACAAGGTTAGTCTGTTAAGTGAAAATTTCTAAAGTGAAATAGATCAGAGCAATCAAACGCAAGAACCTCCTATCTGATACTCGTCATGGCTTTAGGAACTGCTTGGTGGAATCTGCTTGCCCAGTTTGTTGAAGAACTGGCGAGAACTTTTTATTTTAAGAACATTGAGTCTGAGCTAAGAACATACCTGAGGAGAAGAACCGTTTTTCGGATACAATACAAATTCATGGATCCGAAATAGTTCGTTTCATCACAGTTAATTGTTTTTTTTTTAAAAAAAGGTAAAGCTATCTTGTTTAACGAGGGTAACACGTGACAGTAATTTTAATTTCAGTTAAAACTGACAAACCTGTGGCCCTCGGTGCGCACTTTAACCCCCCCCATCCTTCCTCAGTTTTGCGGATATTTAAAGCTAAAGCTACACGGAGAAGGAGAAGGTCGAAACAGACGTTGGAGTCACCGAGGATCGAACCGGGGACCTCCAGCTCTGAAGGTCGTGCACTAACCAACTGAGCTACGCCTGCTTCGTTTTTAACTGCAAATCAACTAGCGAAATGTTCGTGTTACAGCTCTAATGTTCACTGCATACACATTGTATAAAAAATGGAAATCCCTGCAGGGAATGTATATCTTCAGATAAACAGTGTCAGGACAGACAAATCAATTGAAGTACTTGGTACACATGTTAAGTCCGCTTCCAGCTAGTTTGTGATGGTGGATATTTCTATCCCATTACGTGCACTAACTGATATATTTAATGACATTTTAAAAGCATTTACAGCACAAAACGCACTCGCAATAAATAGGACAGTACACAGTGAAATGTTCAATAATTTATTCTAGCCAACACTGTTGCTGAGAACGACTGCTGCCACTGCCCGATGCGTTAAATCATAGTTAGTATAGCGAAATGGTTATGAAACTCGGCCAGTTTCTTTTTTATAGGTTATTGTTCTCTCTATCTCTTTTGTTCGTTGGCCTTGAAGGTGCACAAAACACAAAAGGTATTGAAATGCATATGAACAACAAACCAGTAGAAATATTTGAGCTGACACATTGAACAAATCAATGTGCACTGTCACGGTTCGTTCAGCCTAAGACAAAGCAGCTTTGTACACTCCTTTTGAAGTTTGTTGAGCTTCACAACAGTTAGTTATACCAACTATGGCTAAATGGAAAATGGATTTTTTGTAGTGTAAATGATTTAGATTTAGATAAATTTAGAATTCCACTGAATAACTTCAGAAACATATGCTTACCCGACCGAGTTCCGAAATTTAACATTACATCACGTGCGCTTGAAGTTGAAGTACACCCGTCTGTTGGCTGAACCTTAAAACGGATATCTAGTTCCTACCTCGACGGGAGGTTGCAAGTGCAAAAGAAGTTTTCCGACTTGTGGCAAGTTAACTTAGCTTGTAGCTAAGCTAAGTTGCAGTAAGTTAAACAATATCTTCAGTTGAATTAATGGAGTGGTATTCTTTCCTTGTCATTAGGAAGCGCTGGACTCTTGTTTTTGTAAAAGACTCTATCTTACTCACGTGATGGAGACCTTTGATGCAGACGTGTTCTTTCCTGAGTTTGATGAAAATGTGTACAAGTTGAAAAGGTACAATCTTTTTTGGTTGTTATTAAGTCAATAGAAGGTAAAATTTCCGTACTCGTCCCTACTTCATTATGCATACAATATGGCCGCGAAACTTCAAATTTTTAAGTCGTGAAATTAAAAAATATAATCCTTATCCCAACCCTAACCTTTACTCCTAACCCTTACAGTTATTTCGAGAGTTTTTGGTTGCTCGTAACGCGAGGTTTACCTCCGATATTTTGGTTTGAAAATCAGTAGCTTTGCATGCATAATGAAGTAGGGACGAGTACGGAAAGTTTGCCCAATAGAAATTAATTATCTGGTTCGCGTCAGCACTCGCATGGACTGTGGCTGCCGCCCCAAAATAGTTATTCGTCGTTTGTGGCATAATATCTGGCTTTTAAATAATAAAGCACTTTAAAAAACCCATAAGTCTGAATACCGGCTATGATAAGTAATGGTAGTAGGACTGAGTGGAGTCCATTTCGGTCTGTTGTCATATGAATGATAACAAAATTGGACGACCACGAAGCGAGAGTCCCATTTGTTTATCACGAATATGATTACAGAGAGAATTGGACGACCTGAAGTCATATTACCAGTTTTTCATAAATATTATACATTTTCCGAGAAAAAAGAGAAAAATTACGCAGAGTTTTTTCAAGTCACGTTTTTTGTCTTAAATCCTTTATTTTGTTTGTATTTTTGATTGTTGACTTCATTTTTATTACTCTCTTGCCCTTCCTTGTTATCTAAAACCGTTTTCCGAATTCCGTTTTTCCCATGCAGCCTTTCTCCTGGGGACCATTCCGCTCCGCCCCAAGGCGTCTTTGAAGAAAACGGAATAAAGTTCACGTTTCGTGTATACGAAACAGAAACAAACAAAGCTTTTTGAATATTTTTAATTATTTAAGTATATAAAAGTAAAACATTGTACTTAAAAAGTACTTAAGACAGTTTTTAAATAATGAGAGAACATTATTCAACAAGAAGTCCCTGACTAGTGTTTTGCTACCAAATGAATCATGCAATGAGCCACGAATACTGGTTAGTCAATAAGAAGTTATGGTTCTTGTTTTTAACCCTTTCAGCCCAAAACACGCCACATGGTATTTATGTTATTTAAAACCGAGTCGAGCTTAACCCGGCAGAAATGAGTCTGTGGTCATTATAATCAGCGGTAACTTGAAACACGAATCTGGGCTATTTTAAAGGAGATCACTGGAGCCAGTGGAGCCGATTTAGAGCTGGTATAATATGCTCTGAGCGTCTGGTAAATACCTCTTATTAACCGAGTGCTCGGTCCGTACGGCAAGTTATGGACCAAGCTTTTTCCTTCCTTTTATGGCCATATACTAACGGCCGGCTATTACACGGACTCGCTGTATTTTTAGGTCGGCCCAGTTGCGATAAGAATCGTAAAAATCAAGAAAACAATTGCCTCGTTACAGCATTTTAGGGTTGTTTTATAAAATCGTTATTGAAATGCAGAGCTCCAGTTTTATTTAACAATACGAAATTTGAAAAACCGTGAAAACTGAGAGCTGGGTTGAATTATTTAAGACATTATTTAACATGTTTTTGTTCCTGCTTTTTAAATTATAGTCATCCTTTATGTGTTTTAACTAGTATTGCTTCAAATACCAGTTTCTTAAAGCCCACTGTTCATATTGTATATGTTTGTATACTTAAAACTACTGTAAAACCCTAAAAAAATAAAATACCCTTAAAATCCTTCCATTGTCGTATTTTTCCCCCGCCGGAGCCGTCTGGAACAGGTTTTGTTCTTTGCACTCGGTCGAGATGGCAGCTTCTTGTCAGAAAAGCAAAGCGAGAGTTCAGTTTACAGCTCTTTCAAAACATGTCCTGTAATAAGTCGATTACCGGTGCTCAAGTCCCAGAGCACGACGGGAACACACAAGACAGTCATGGCCGACAGAGGAAACACGGCAATTTAAAGTACTTTTTGTAATCTGCTTTCGTATTGGCGAAGAGGTATCAAAATTTTGAAAGCCTAAGTTATTTTTGCCATATCCCTAAACCTTTGGTAAGACACAAATCTATTAGTTAACTTCCATAGGACAGCTGATGATGTGAAAATTGAGGAAAGTTCATTTTTTTTGCTGAACTCTCGTACTGTAAGTTCTCAGTCTGACCTCTCGTACTATACGTTCTCAATCTGAACACCTTAGCATTACCTTATGTTTCGATTATTGTTGCGATGTGTGGGGAGGTCTCGACAACAGACTTACCCTAACCAAAGCTCGAAAGCTAGGCTCCACAGTCAAGCAGCTGGAGTTCAGTGTCATCTCTAACTACGACCGTAGGTCAACTGACTTACTTCAAGAGTTAAAGTGGACTAACCTTGACAGTAGGGGAGTCTTAGGGGAAATTCCAGTCTAGCTTTTACAATAGGACCGTTTATACATAAACCGCGGCTTACGTAAGGCGCGAACTGACCCATTTATACGACTACAGGTAAGTAAGACACGAACTGTTCTTAGAAATGGTTCGCGTCTTAGTTCGCGTCCAAATATTGAGAACTTCATGCATATCGTGAGAAATGTTTTTGCTTTAGTTAAAGTCCACGTATTTCCCTTCCGAGTCTTACTGTTTGCCCTTTTTCAGTTGTTGTTCGAGCTGGACTGAAACTCGTATGAATGTAGGGGTCGACAAACATACACTTCCGGGTATGCAAATAAGAAAACACGCATTCATTGTGGGGACGGACAGAATAGTGGGGACCTAAATCGGGTCCCCATTATTCAGCGAGTTTCGACGTAAAACGCAGGTATGCAGGTCCAACTTGCCAGATTTATAAGGGTCACTTGGGACCTATGATGATCTGACAGAAAGGTGATGAACCGAAGGGGTTGGGGGATTGGTTGCTTACCATTTCAGTCCTCACCAACATCTTTTGGATATTCCCAAGGGGGATTATGAGTCAACTATGTATTGAATTTTGCTTTTTTCTTACCTCCTCAAATTCACTTTACCCCATATATTGAAGGAAAACAGTTCCAATCCCCATTCACCGGCTAAACCTGCGCGTTCTTTGCTTTACAAATTTTATCCGTTGGAGCTGGATAAAATCTATGATCAACTGGGCCCAGGGGGCTTGGCAAGAAATTATGTCGTGAGCATTAATGTTGGATGATGTTCAGGTTTGAACCAAATTATAATTTATCCAACATCGTCCAACACAACCCAACAGTATCCAGCAAAGTTTAATATGTCCGAACATGGTGTTATAAACTTTTGATCCTTCGTTTCACGTATTGGCTAATGAATTGGCAACAAGCTTCCAATGCGCCACATTGCGAGGCTATACTAGCGTTCACGCATGTGCAGTCGTCAGAGACAAGTGACGTCACATTCTCGACCCCAGAGCCCATGTTTCACCGCGTCAGCGGGTAAACATGCGCAGAAGAGAAGAGCTCTGGGGTCAACAATGGTGACGTCAGAACTCAACCTCGTCCCCAGGGCCTTCTGGGTATTTTCAAAATGGCGGTTGCTGTTTATTTTGAGGAAATCTGACGTTTGCCCTGAACGGGAAGCTCTGTTTTTTCAAATGAAGACGAAGCATGGGAGACGGATGCCTTTCTGTGATAATCAACGCCTTTACAAGAAAAACATCCGGAGTTGTTTGGAAGGACTGTTCTTATGTGTGTAACGAGCCAGGAACGGAGAAATAAGCCCATCAAGCTTACAATGCGAACAATATAACACATAGTTGAGTTGCTAAATCGAAGCCATTATAAGACTTTGTATGGCAAATTCACCCGTCTCTGTATAAGTAGATATTATTATTAATCGAAGAGTGCTCTGCGGACTATAGATTCAAACTAAAAATCTGCACGTCACAAAGTAGATGCAACAAATAAATTCATTTTAACAATGGTCATGTTTTAGGGGTTGGGGCATTTGATCACCAAGTATCAAAATGACTTTGCTTGTATTACTTGGGGGGGGGGTGAGGAATTTTACAGATAACTATTCAAGAGTGAGCTAGTGAAGATGTTATTTCAGGAGATAAGTATTTTCTGATTAATTTTGATAAAAGTTCCGACATTGTATCTTAATCCACCATCAAACTGTTAATATACCTTGTAGTACACAACTACACTGTTCATGTATATACGAAGTCTGTTAGAGTGGATTTCCTCCTTTTGCCTAGTTGACCTTTAAAAAAAATCGTCATGGCTGTGAAACAATTATAAACTTTGGAGAATCATGTGTACCTTGTTTTCTTGGATGAGTTAAAAAGCAAAAATTGTTGTACCCACGCTCTGGTGATGAATATTGTCCTTTAACAGATTTAAGTTTGTGTTAGTGGCCAGAAAAAGCTTTGCAAGATCTTAATTTGTCACTTTTAAAAATCAAGGATAAATAGTAAGGCTTGGCAATAAACTTACTATCTTGAATGGCCGCTTCTGGGTACTTATTGTTTAGGTTCTTAAGCAAAATTCAAGATTTATTTTACCTGCACTTGTTTTACAGAAAAAGGCAAAGATGTTTGCTTTTAAGGATTCATTTCCAAGAGCATTTGCTGTGCTTACTCAAGAGGACTCGGAGAAAAAGCTACTGCAGAAGTTATGCTCTTGTCAGCAAGACATCAAAACCATCCGAGATTTTGTAGTTTTTTAATTGAAGATTTTTTTTTCTTTTTATTGCTTCTCTGGAAACTAAATGGCACAAATATATCTCCAATTTCTCACGAAGTACAGTAATCTCCTTTTTTATGAAGCAACATTTACATCTTCCAATGTCTTGCTGCTCTTTGTACAAAGATCATATCAACAAAACTACAATAAGTAAAAATTCCAAGACTTGATTTGCAGTTGAGAGAGTAGTAAAGCACCTGCAAAAATTTTGTCAATATTAATTTTAACTTAGTCACGGTGACTAGCTGTAGATATTTGCTGAGCCCTTAGTTGTGAAGTAAATAACTGCTACTGGGTATTGAGACAGAGGAAATAATTGCTTTGGTATAAACCCAACAAGTGAATATCACTTTTAAAAATAGTTTGTTTCCAGTTAAGAGCGAACAGAAACAATGGTGTGTGATCTGACATCTGCAACCAATTTTTATCTTATTAGTCCGTTTTGCCAGTAATTCCCTAAGTCGAGGCTAGCTGCTGAAAAACACAAATGCATGAAAAGTGAGCACCTAGCCTCGACTTGAAGGTTTTGTTTATGAGCAGTGGATCGTAATTCGGAAATGGGCTATTGTGCAAATATCCCAACGGATCTCTAGTTGTTCCCTTATTCGTCAATGCTTTCCCTGACAACAACATATCCCTCGAAATTAAGATCGATATAAAACATTCCCTGAAATGAATGTAGACAGTCTTTAGCAGGAGTGTTTTGCTAATAACCCGGTTAGGTTATGGTTGGATGAACACACAAACAAACCAATAAATAAATTACCAAATTGAGGCATGGAAAAATCCACAACAATTTTACCCACCCCCCTCCCATAAATAATGTTATTTATTGCTATTTCATAGCATATCGCAGTTCAACTACACGGTATGCGACTTGAAATAACAACTGCTTTTCCTACACTTTATTTCCACAACATTTATATTCCTGTTTTTGTATGGAAAATTTTAATCGAGTCTAACAAGTGGCCCTCTTGATCCAAGAGTAACGCTTTATTTTTATTTAATGTCGCCCAAGACCCGTAAGAATATCAGGTCTACCATTAAGGTAATTTCATTTTGCAAGTTAAGTTTTATTTGTTGAGTTAACGATGTCAATACTTTTCGGTAGCCGAGTCAAGGAACGGTTTCGGAGACCTAATCGACGACCGCTGAGAAATGGGACTACTGGTGCTCTCAACATCGAACGATGAGGGCGAGCAGGAGAAGTAGCCTTCTTCGCTCTCATTGGTTGATTTTCTGGCCGTGGTGATGATGAGAGGGGGGAGAAGTGCCACGTGGCGTGCTCTTGGGCTCCTAGCCGGGGCAACGACCTCTGGAAGATTGCAATCCCCGGTTATTCTCCGAGTTACCTCATTCGTTGTTGGTTCTTGGCTGGAGTCGAGAAAGTTGGTTTGTAATTCGTCGACTGACGAGTCAACTTGAGGTGGAGGCTGGGCCGAGTAACATGATCGGGCTCCTGAGTGTGACAATAAATCTGGTAACGGATTGAGAATTAACTTAGAACGAATATTGTCCGCTCTCTCCGTGTCACATCCAGTTGTTATCGTGGGAACGATGTCGCATTTTGAATTGAAAACTGGCGAACGTGATCTTTGTTGTATAACTGGGGAATTCAGCATTGCTTCGGGCCCCGAAGAGCTGGGTTGTTTGGTGCAGTCAGGTATTCCTGATTGGTAGCGCTGTGCATCATCCGGTGATTCATTCCTGCTTTTTCGTCTGCGTCTCGCACCGTCAGTATAAGTGTTAGTCGGCGGAACCTTTTTAAAGGCTGTCGTAGTCTTGGATTCTTTTTCTATTGACTTCTGCGAGTTTTCAACTTGCTGCTGTTTGACGGTTTCGTCCAGTGAGATTCTATTGAGTCGTTTAGAGATATTCGGAAGCTGAACATAGGAAGTGGGAGCACTGCAGAGTCCAAGGCTTACGTCTGCGCGTTCGTTACTTGTGTCTGAAGTATGTGTCCAGTCTTTTTCTGCTTTGGTTGGAATGCAGTAACCGTCATCGCCTGACTCAAAATCGCGGACTTCTTGTTCCGGAAACTTTCTCGCGGGACTAAGTTTTCTTCTTGGGGTTTTCCCATCATGACCAAAACCACAGGGAGAGAGCGACAGATCGATATCAGAGGAGTAGCTTTTCGGAGATGAAGAACGCTGCAGTTGTGGTAGCGAGGACACTGTGTATCGCCTGAGTCGAGAGACACCACTATTTGCAGCACCCGGAGTTTCTGCGCCTGCGATACGCTTGTAATCGTGGACTGACAAAGTTTTTCTGCGCATGCTTGGGGAAGAACGCGGCGAAACCATAGGACTACTACTGGGTGACTTGAGTAGAAGATTTTCCGGAGTGCGAGCGCGAACGAGTCGCGTTTCTGACAGCGTGTGTAAATTCGTGTTGTTATAAGTTTTGCTTTCTTTTATAACAACGGAGTTTTCTCTGTCGTTTTTGTTTTTTCTGTCCGCACGTAAGGGCAGATTTGACTCCTGCAAAGGATGTATTGAATTTTTTGCCTCGTTGACTTTAGAGCCAAAGACATTTTTACCGAAGCAGTCGTATGGATTTGCTGCACTGGCTTCCTTCTCAGAATTGTTTGGCTCACTTTCAGAAGTAGACGTAGTTTTAGCTTCTTCAACTTGAATGACAAGAGGGTGGACTATGGTGGTCTCATCTGTCATATCCAGAGACCCGGATGATACCGAAGCGAAGGAGTTCCTAAATTTGAACATTTTTTCTATACTTAACGGTGTAATCGATCGCGGTTGGTAAGGATAGTTATCATTTTCGTCCTCCGAGAAATAAAGGCTTATTTTCTCATCTTCAGAACCAGTCCGAGTAACACTTTCCTTCCTTGACGTTTGTCGTCCGAGCTCGGTTATCTTTTTACTTGTTTCTACCCCAGCTTGTGTGATATCATCTGGTTTTGAATCAGCTGCATTCATTTCCAACGTATGATCGTCTTGGTTGTTTGCTTTCAGTACTGCTTCGATGTCGATCGGACCAAAATGGCAAACTGAGCGCTTTCTACGCCTCTGAGCTGGCGGTGTACACCCTTCTGACTCATCCTCAACCACCGCAAGAGTGTGCCGAGAAGTGTTAAAAGTCGACTCGTTCCTCTTTCTAGAAGTCACTGTTTTCCAAAGATTGCTCATTAGCGGCCATGACAGTTTCCTTGCATCTTGCACGTCTGTCAAGCACTCCTCCAAGTTTTTCATTTCAGCTTCATAACTTTCTCTTCTGAAACTCTGGTTCTTCCGACATGCATCAACTAATATTTTAATGGTCTCCAGATTGCCGGTTCTTATCGCGTAATCAAAGGCTGAGTTGTTTTCTTTGTCCTCAATCCATGGGTTCGCAGAGGAGCTTAGCAAAGAACTAATTATCACGCCATTAGAATTTGTTAAACAGGCAAATATAAGTGCAGTTTTCCCGTTATTGTCTTGCAAATTTACTTTAGCATTCATCCTGAGCAAGAACTGAACAACCTTCTCTTTGTCTTCTGTATTACTGCCTGAGTTGCAGGCCAGCATTATCGGGGTTAGTTGCTCGCTATTTCGCGTGTCAACTGGAGTACCTCCTTCGATCAGCAGCCGAACAAGACGAAGCTTGCAATCGGAGCTTGCCTGAAACAAAGCTTCGACCCCTTCGGAAGCCATCGATAATTCGTCTTCGAGTTGATAGCCACAATTTAAAAGGTCACCCCAAGTCCTCTCGTCCTGGAATGCAAAAAAGTTACAAAATGAACCTTTCAGTTGATTTGTAGCTGGAGATGTTGAGGTTGAATTTCCATTGTATGAAGACCTTGCAGAGAAACCATACCTCTTGTGCTATTTTCTAGTCACACCTACGACAGAAGTATTGTATTCTTGGTTTTCATGTGACGTCAGAGCCGCCATTTTGGTGCCCCTTTACAATGGAGTTGTAATTAGTTTCTTTT
>JAOBYE010711913.1:0-18277 GCA_025403585.1 Parazoanthus swiftii
CCCCCGCCCCCCCGCCAGTTTTATCCCCAGCAAATGTGTCAGATGAGTTAAGTTCATCAAATTGTCTCAAGTCTGAGAAAAACTGAAAATAATTTGCCAGTTTTAGACACTCTGATTTTTTTCAAATGGAGTTTAAAACCCAAGCGATGCGTTTTAGACAAACATGCAACCCGAATACATCAAATGAGTCTATATACAGCGGAACTTGTAACCCTGATAATATTTTTGTTAGAAGGTAGAGGGGCTTATAACCGCGAGGGCTTTAGTGTGGAATTTTACGGCATGAACTGGAGTAAAGGAAGAACGAATCGGGGAGGTCCATTACCATTATCTAGCGTATAGAATAAGCAAGTTTATCGAACTTGTAACAAGTTTGCTATTACCCTCCGCAGTCCGATTACGACATGATTGACTACCTCAATGAGCTAAGGGAAGGATGTTTGGAAGCCTACACTGGAATCATTCAAGGGTTGAAGGGAGACAATGAACAGGCCAGTGGTATGCACGGCTATATATTTTATTCTTGTTCCCATGTTTGAACACTCCCTTTTTTCGAGGCTTAAGCGCTTGGATCAGCGGCAGCGGCGACACGTACCCTTCTTGAGAGAATCAAGAGAGATGGCTGTGGCTATTAAATTTCGGCAGGCAAATTGTTCCTTTTGATAGTCCTGGGGACAAAACTGTACCGGATATAGGTTTTTTTCTCAGAGGGCAGAAGGTACAGTTGGACCTTGGGGTGGAAGGTGTCTCTGGAGTGGGCTCATTAGCCGGAGAGATCTATTACAGCAACGTTGGGCTGTTTATGATCTCACGAGTCTGTTGCCTGCTGCTGGAACTGCGCCAGCCAAGCTCATCTCAGTCATGGGCGGATGCCAGTTTTACTCAGTAAGGCTCTACTCTCAGAACGAAAATCTTATTGGGTCTTTGACTATGGCAGTAGCAATAGCTGATACGTTTAACATTACGTCATATAAGTTTGTCTACGGATGATTAGGTTCTTCCTAAAGGTTGGGGTTATTTATATTGTATTGTTATTCCAAGTTATCTCTCGTTCTTAGAGTAGAGGGCGACCCGTTTCACTGGCCTCACGCTCGCAGGTGTGACGGCTTTCTGTATCTGAATGAATGAATTACATCAAATCTATTTTTATCAATTTCAGTTCTTAAAGGAAATCCTGAAATCTGATGCGAAGATAGGGTCTCAGTCTTAGCAGGTCTGATATAAAGACTGAAATCCTGGCATCAAAATGTATTTTACGTTATTTTGACGGGTAAAAATGAGAAAGGATGGTAAAATGTCGACTTTGATGAGCGCAGCAGAGCCCTTTATACTATTTCGGTTATCTTTCAATTACTATGTATATAATTAGTTTTATTCTCCAAACAGAATTAAGGCTTTGATTTTTAAATGTAAATACAGGATGTCGCCGCCCTTTTAATGTAATTTGGAAAATCAGGTTTAACATTTGGTTTCTTCAGCTGATATCGCCCTCGTCCAGCCCCACCTGCTGGACATCGTCGGCTTTATTGAAGTGATTGCACAGGATCAGGACCGCTCTGAGAGCAATGTGTCTGGCGCGTGTGGATTAGTTGGGTAAGTGTTTTCACTGAGTCGGCAAAGGGACTTGAAATTATCCGTATTTTTTGTCCTATCACAGGTGTACAATGCGTAGTTTGGGGGAGGGAGGGAGGGAGGGAGGGGGGTTAAAAGGACATGTACGCTTTTAAAATTAGTAAGAAAAGATAATAGTACTGTTTCAGCAGTATATATTTTATTTTGAAAGTGCTTGAAAGTTGTTGCTCTTTTTCAGTGACATCATCACGGCTTTCGGAGCACAAGTTCATCCACTCCTAGAGAAACAGACAATAAATGATCTACTGCAGGAAGGCAGACGATCGAAGACGCACAAAACGAAACAAGTTGCCACATGGGCTACCAAGGAAATGCGCAAACACAAACAGTCAATGGTAGGTAGTGTATGACTACAAATATGATCTTTACACATTAGAGCAATTTTCGTTTGACCTTGAAATAAAAATACCCAAACGCGAACAGCGCTCGAACAACGTTTATTAGCTGTGCGAACAGAGCGTGAGCAGGAGTGCGCTTGACGAACTGAGTTCGTGCAAGCAAGAAGAGTTGCGCCGTCATTTCTGTTATGCTCGTGTTTCATTGAACAGAGAGAGAGATATAGAAATCCACGATTTCCAGAGTTTGTGTTCGTGTCTTTGACCCTCTCCTTTGACTACTTAACCCTCTTCTTTTCAGTACATGTTTTTAGAGGTTGAACTCAAGACTCATCTTTTTTCAAAGAAAACTTAACTTTTAATATATGATGAAGTATTTTAAATACTTTCAAGAAATTAGATATTTTACACATTTTTATTGTAGAAAGCCTTTAACATTAAGAATTTTCGTATACTGCATCTTTTTTAAGAACTGTGGAATTATTATTATATTATTATTGTTATTATTATTTTTATTATTATTATTTTAAAACAATGATAACTGAAGACTATAAGCCAGTTTCTCAGTCATGCGTAGACCAAAGTAACGGTTTTGCTGGTGTTCTCAACCACTGTATCATTCTGTGACATATTTAAGGTTTTAACTTTTACCTTCTTTCGAAAACAATCGATCTTGTTTCTTTCTTAACACCATGTACCATGTTTCCAATACGTGTAGCCCGCCAACTGAAGCGCTAAAGTTGCTCTGCGCATGATTGAGAAAGTGGCTTATACATGTTATTGAATCGGCGGTACTTAAAAATATGTTTCTTTTCCAGAATTAACTTCAATTACAACTGGAGACAGATTGTGACACAACACACTTACACACACACACACAAGCTACTAATGAGAGAGAGCTTAGTTCGAATGACACGAGTGCGTTTTGGTGTGCGTGTTTATTCCAAGAGAGAAGTGAACAGGGAGAGCAAACAAGCGTTCAGCCCGAATGAATTTTAAGAAAATCCCCCGACTGACTTCAGTGGAGTCCAGTGGACATCGGGCAGTGAGGAAACAAAGATCCTTCATCTGTCGCTGTCCCGGTTACCAAATTTAGCGTGAGTTCAGTTGCGTCAGGCAAATCAAGACTTTAATAGACTGCTACTCAAGTATGCACTGAGCCGGAGCACTCAATAACCTGTGTAGATTCTGATTCCCGACCATGCTCACTTTTCCCATCTCGGTGTTTCGTAAGAAAATGGTAGAACTGTAACATTTGATCCCTCGCATGATGACGTCACTCAGAATAACTAACATTTGTCTTGCAAACTTGACATAGGTATGGAAATTGTGCCGGTATCATTTTCTTTGTGACTGTATTGTTCCTTAATTTACCTACATCTCCTTTTTGTTCAAGACAACTTTTAAGTTTGCTGTTGTATTGTTTGACAACTGTTAGCTGTCAAAGGTAGTCTTTTCTGTGTTACTGAGCGAGTATGCCTTGGTGCGATCGCTGAAATAAGAACAGTCGGAATACTCAACTTATGGGTTCGTTTAGTAACTTTTCTTGTTTCGGAACACTTCGAATACATTCTGTTTATTCTAATTTATACTCAGAATATGTTCTTGTTGCTGAATAAGAAGATTTCGGAATTTTCCAAACGAACGTATACCAAGTTAAGTGTACCAAAGTTCGCAACTGAAAAAAACGAATCAGCTAATCTTCTCGATATCATAAAGAGCAACTAATGCAACTAATTTGGACTATGGGTCAGATAAGTTTGTGAAGGCAGTCCATTATTCAAAAACGTGCACTGAAAAACTTAATTCTGCTGGGGGTTTGAACACTGACCAAGAGGTTGTGAACAGTTGTAATGATGAACCCAGCGCGGACTTTTCCCGGTGTCGTTGTGAGTATGTTTTTTGTACAGTTGTGTTATAAAGGCGGTGTCAAGTCGACACGTGGGATCTGGTAACTACCAACACCATCGATGCACGCAGCCTTGATACACCACTGCGGCGACTGGCAAAGCGGGAAATATTCAGTTGCTCAGACGAGTGCGACTTCTATCCTTTTTATCTTTTCACTCCCAAACGACTCGCTTGGTGCGAAAAGTCTTGCGATCAACTAACGTGTTCCTTTGCCCTTGTTGTCTGTTTTTGTGGTCAACGAGTTGTTCGGACCATTTGTCTTTTGAGGGGGTGGGAGGTGGGGCGCAAGCTTTGGTCAGTGCAAGGTTTTTTTTCTGCACTGACCAACAAGGCGGATATATTTTTCCTGTCGAAAAGCGGTGTATAATGTTTTTTCTAGATTATCCTTTGCACGAATTGTCCACAATGTATGCATGATATTTTTTCTCAAAGCTTACCGTGCAGGATTTTTTTTCTCTCTTTAGTGTGCTGCATATATTTTTTTCAAAATCTTCCAACCCCCATCCCCTCTCAAAAGTCAAACAGTCCGGCCATAAGAGGTAGAGGTCGTCCCGAAAGGAGGGAGAACTTGACGACGATAAAGTAACAAAAACCAAGCGCAAAGGATCGCGATGGTTTACAAGCCTGCTCGTGTTTTGAGTGTTTGCAATTATTTCGAACTGGTGGAGTAAAAAGATGACCAAGTCGACAGTAAATATATCGCCAGATGATTGGTACACGGCAATCACCGATATTTCTATTTCTGGATTCTTTAAGGTGATTGAACACAGTTCTGAAATGTTCGAGTCGATGTATCACTTCTCGGCAGTGTTGACGGTTATACCATAGTTAAAGGAGCGAACTGGTTATGAACCTCGGCCAGTTTCTTTGTTCTCTTTTGTTCGTTGGCCTTGATCGTGCACAAACACAAAAGGTATTGAAATGTATACGAACAACTAACCAGCAGAAACATTTGGGCTGACACATCGCGGTTCGTTCAACATAAAAGCAAAGCAGCTTTGTACACTCCTTTTGAGGTTTGTTGAGCTTCCCAACCAGTTAGTTCTATCAACTGTGGTTTAAACTGATCAGCCCAAAACTGGTGCATTTAAACCGCATTTCCAGGGCCCGGTTATTCAAGGAGTGGACAACGTTTTGCGTTCTTAATTTTGATTGGACAACGAACAAGTTTTATGCCCTTGATAAAGGACCCAACCTTTGAACAATCGACCGGGAGAGTCGATAGTTGTGGGTGTCTTTGTGATCCCATTCGTTTCCATGGCAACACAACAAATGGAATAGGACCAAAAAAATCACTTTTTTATATTTTGCGAAAAAATGATTTTTTATTTCAATTGAGACCATTGCGTTTTTCAGAGACGTGATTTTTTCACGCGATTGCGACAGACAATCATTTTTTATTTACAAAAAGGCGGTTCACTACGTTTGGAGTGACATAACCGATCCGATTTTTCTTGCCCTTGGTGAACCAACCGTGATCTCAAAGGAAATCACGCAAAAATTCTACAATTTCGAATAACCAGATTTGAAATAAACTTGGCGGAAGAGATATGTTTAGTGTTGTTTTGAAACTGCGTTGTTATGGAAACTATCAAAATCTTCACAAAAATCCCAAAAGCTTGTATTTTTCTCTTGCCAGGTTTGATTGCATAACTAACACGTTTATGAAATAAACTCTAAATGAATAATAACTACTCGGAAAATGCCCAAACTGTGTTCAACCACCTTAATCATCGAAATAGTTTTCGCCGAGACGAAAAGCTCACTGCTGTAAGACGAATTAAAATACAGTTTTCAATTTTATCAGAAAACTAGAAAATTTCCTGTGTAAGAAAACAATCGTTCAAGTCACGTGAGAAAAAGAATCTTTACAAAACCATATGAGGAATATCACAACCTCTCGCTCTAAAAAGTATTTTTGTGGGTATTACTGAATGGTAGAGAAGAGAGACTATGGGAGTGTACATTTAAATATATAGACAGAAATAAGTGGCATTAAAGTCCATATTAAAGTGTAGTGACACTAATTTGTTGTTGATTTTACTGTCCTGGCGTTTTGGTTAGCGCTTGCGGAGTTAACGAGACTTCAGCTTTGCGTACAAGTTATTTTTTTTGGGAACATACGAAAGAAAGCAGCTGCTCGTTATTTTAAAGATACGCTTATATTTCTACATACACTTTTTTTATAAGAAGCTACACTCTTTTTATTAAGAATAAACTTAACAATATTAACATTGAGGCTGAGTTTGCCCGAAAAATAAGAAGGTTGAATCATAAATTTGTTCAAGCAGCGTACATTGTTGAACTGGAATATAGTAGTCTTGCAGTTCTCGGCTCTCCGATGACGCACTCATAGTTTGTCTTGCAAAAAATATTGTGCCTGAGCAAAATTTTACTGGTTCCTAATAAAAAAAATGTGTATTTTATAAAAAACACGAGACTGAGATTTGTTCAAAATTTAAGAACAAGCCTGAGGCTGAGGAGAAGAACTTTTTTTTCGGATTTTTCATTGTTATTTGTTTCTTTACTGCAAACCAATTTGCTAAATGTACGTGTTACAGTTAATGTTCATTGCATGTAACTGATTGATTGCAATTACATTGTATAACAAATGGAAATGGCTGCAGGGAATATATCCTTGGATGAACAGTGTCGGGCCTAATATAGCAAGGGTATTTGGTGCGCATGCCAATTTCCGCTTCCAGCTAATTTGTGCGAGTGTATGTTTTTAAAATACATCCCACTAAGTGTACTAACTGATATAAGTAAGAACATTTGAGGCTGAAACCTCTAACGCCGTCCACCCGGCTAACTCATAAGGCAGCTTTCTCCTTTCTCTTAACGTCCATTTTCCGACGACCTCTAATAAAGTTTCGTATTGACTCGCAAGCAATTTCGTTCCCAGGGTCTTCTCGGTATTTTTCAAAAGGGCGACCGTCATTTTGTAAGAGCAAACACTAGCTGCTTCGGGTTCTCAGCGCATTTCCGGATCTTTGAAAAATAAGAGGACATTTTCTCGTGATTTACTTGGTCTAGCATATATTTCTTTCGTCTTATGAATTAAGATTTTACGTTAAGCTGGCCGCCACTGACGCGCGCTGCTGTCTGCACTTGCTTGAAATTTGAAGTATGCCCTTAGTAATACATGATTTAAAAATATATACATATTCACTAATTCAGTTGCCTGAAATAAAAAGTTTGCTAAAATTTCCCAGGTCTAATCGGCTCAGACTCTGTGAATGAGGCCATTTTCATTTATAAACTAATTTCTTTGTCAGTCAGAGTGTTGTTTGGGTCTTAAAACCCCTTTACATGAATGATAGTACTGCTTTTTACTGAAATTTATTTCTCGCTGGTTCTTGTAAAAGTGACCTGTTATCGTCCGCAACCGGTTTGTGTGCAGAAGCAATCTTGTTTGCAGTATTTCTCGAGTTTTCCGCACTTATTGTCAAAAAACAAGAAAGGAAAGCCCTTTTGCCCGTACAATAGAGCAATTATTGTATCATTATCAAAAAGCATTACGCTAACGCCATTCCAGAAGCGCTTTTCCATTTAGCCAAATTTTCCAGTCCGAAATTCCGGAAATTGTTCGTGTAAAATGGAACGTTTGTTCGAGCTTCAGTCTAGTAAGTGTAAGAGCTGCAATTTGATTGGGCTATGTTGATGACATGAGTGTGCGCTCGATGACTCGGTTGAAAATGAAAATACCGGCAATCCGTTCCAGCCAGTTGGAAGGAAAAAGTGGAGTATCTTCTTAGGTGATCCGTTCGTTCAGGGAAATTTCCACTGAAATAGTTCATTCCATTTGTCACCCCAACCGACTAAACCAGAAAATGTGCCTAAAAGGCAAGCACCCTAGGGCCCTTTCACCCTCGCATTTCGGTGTCTTTTTGTTGAAGTCTAGGTGATCTTGTTTTCCCTGCTCCAAGCAGCTACTATACTGTTTCGTGTTTTCCGCCTATTATCTGTTGTTGATGAATTATGTCGCCGCTAAACAATGATATCGTGACGTTAAATATTTTGCTTTGTCCTCGTCTAACAGCATTCATGAATATATAAGTGTTAAGGTTGGCTATATTGGTTCTGTGGTTTATAAGTGTTTGGGATGGTCGTTCATCAAAACACTTGAAACCTGACCTTGTTGGTTTATTCAGTTCTGACTTTCTGACAACAATATGTAAATGTTAATAACGCTTTTGGTTAGCACAAGAAAACTTAAACTATCTGCACAGTGCCCTCAACTGGCTGGAACAAAATTAATTCAACCTGTTTCAGAAAATCCGAAAACGTCGAGTCATCTACAGCTGAAAAAACGTTGACATTTGCCAAGGGAAAAACCCACGCTTAAAACCTGTGTGCCACTGACCCGAATACGAACCAAACAAAACCATGCACTAAAGCACAAAACTAAGTAATTTTGAATTCGATACAACATGTTTTATCTACAACAGCTACATATTAGACAATCAGTAATCACTAGCTATTAACTGCTTTGCGATCTGGTATTGCACTTTCACAAGCCAAGCTATTTTGGAATAGCTGTATATTTGCCACGAGGATTGGGGACCGAATCATCAATTAAGGTGTTTATAAAACCAAAATAAGCAATTAATTGTAATTGTCGAAAACATCGAAAAAAAGGACGCATAGGGAAATGCAACCATGACTCGTAGAAGTTGGTATTTCGAGAATTATTGTTGTCGAGACAAGAAAAGTTTCACTTGGAGATAACGTTTTGCGGTCAAACCAGGATGAATCACGTCTACAGTAGAATTTTTTCCACCACCAGTCAGACTTTATGGTTTTAAAAAGATTAGTTCAATACTGTTATGGTTTCGTGTGTGTGTGTGCGTGTGTGTGTTCAAAGTGTGCTAAAACTTTAGGTACAATACGGCATTGGCGAACCCAGGGGGGGGGGCGCATGGGGGCCGGCGCCCCCTTTCCGTTACCCGAGTTTAAAAGTAGTTTACTGTAAAGTTACACTGACATTTACTTGTGCTAGGTACTTTGTAACTCAGTATACCCCTCTCTGATACCCCCAACCCCCCTCCTACTCCCAAATTTCTGGGTCCGCCGTTGACAGCGTACAGCATTCGAGTGACGATTATTACACATACAGGGGGTTTGGCCAAGTGTCAGTCATACATCTGTTGAACATTGCATACAAAAAACTCAGATCTCTGGAACAGTTCGCCCTTGGTTACATCCAGAGTTTGCTTATCGATAAAAACAAAACGTGCTGAGTTTGAAACGAAGAAAGAAACAGATATACTGTTTCTCACTTGTTGATGCATGCCAGTTATGCGGTGATCATGCTCGATTGAGCATTAGCTCGCATCTGACTCTGTGCCAACTTTTTTCTTTTATATTGTAAAATCCAATTCTTATATAAATGTTAAAAACCGCTCATCTTTTAAAAAAGAAACACAACACATCTGCTTCTTATGAGAACGAGTCTAAATTTAGCTGCGCCTCATCGGTTCTCGATTTATCGGAAAATTTGGCCTCTAAATAATCTGAAAATTACTTCGCTTTATATAGCACCGGTAGCTTTATATTAAAAGTACATATGGGTTTAATTTGCTCTAAAGCCTGTGTCTGATCTGTACAAGTTCTAATAATAACAATTAACCTCGAGATTGCTCTAAAAATGAGTCGATGGCCTGAGTCGATCATTTTGGGACTCCAACCCTTGAACTATGAAAGGTTTTCATCAATCGCCACCTTACTAACATTGCGCCGTTCCGAGTAGCAATTTTCCATGTTATTTCACGCTCAACTGGTTTGTTATTTTAAAAATACCAATCATTTCTGTTTGTTTCAATATAGTTTTAAAAAGAGTTAAGCTAACCTCGTCCAATTTATACACCTGATGAACTAAACACAAAACAACTGCATGATTGCGTAACTCTAATCGTGGACAGATACAATACAAAACAGATCCGCCAACATCCACGAAAAAAACAAGATAGGTCGCGATTCATTTTAGAGGTCTGTTTTATCGCATTATTCAGAACAGTTTTTTCATCTTGGATTTCAACATGGAGGAATGCACGCACTTTAGCCCACGCGTGCGCTCCAGTATATCTCCGGATTTCTGTTTCATGCTTTCGTAATTCCTGTCATAAAAAGTAGTTTGCCAGCTAACAGCGATGTGCTGCTGCAACTGTGACAAGGCTCAATTTAATTGGTTCCTGCTTCTGCGGGTACCAGCAGAGAACACACGCAAACAAAACCATGTTTTTTTCTTCAAACACTTGAGTACAAATTCCAGGGATGCAACGTGATAGGAAGATTGGCATACAAGTGTTTTTTAATTCGAAAACGTTTTATTTTTAAGCTTTAGATTCTATGCCTTGTGCCATGCCACCAGCCAAAAGAGCAAAGGTTATCTTGGTCGGAAACTGCTGTCTCTGCAGAGGGGGGATATAGTAATTTATTAGTATACTCTTGAGTTGTGTGACAGAGTTATGCGTTTGAGGAATGCGATAAACAACGCACTAATCGGATTTTTTAAAAAAAAAAAATTAGCTGTCCACGCACAAAAAACAACAAAGCTTGATCCTTTGCAGGGTTTATTTTGCAGATCCTGATGAAAAACAGTTCAGTAGCATTTTTGTAAACACTCTCAACGCTGCTGGCATTTTCTCTGTTGATTTCCGGTTGGAGCTATTTGCCTTTTACGATCACATCAATTACTTTTGACAAAGGCGCGTATTTGTTTTGCTGAACTGAAATGTGACATGAAAGCGATTGGGATGTTTGCCAAGGTCTTACCGAAGTGCTATTTTTGGTACCCTGGTGTTTACACAGCACGTCTGAAGTTTCGACGGAAAGAAACATAAAAGAAGCTGGGATTTGCATGTAATTTATAATCATTTTAGCACTTCAAAATGGAGCATCCCTGAGAACTTATAATTTTTAAAGCTTTAAGTTTTAAAAAGACAAAGTTCTTGTAACTTCTCTTGCATTAAAAGTTTATTATTTTCAGAGAATTAAAAAACTAAGATGGAAAGCGCTTTGTATCTTGGCCCTGAACTTAAAATGTCAGTCCATGTTTATGCTCGCGTTATATTAACTGCCGAGCGCAGAACACAGCACAGCTTCGTCTTCACGAAACAATATTTTGATATGGACGGTAAACAAGAAAATACGCCAACTACTACTGTTACAGATTGGACCTGGCCTAGGGGGGATTGTTATTACACTGGAGTGCAAGTCAATATTAGAATTAAAAAGCGAAATAAAATGAAGATGTTGAAAGTGAAGATGCACGGTGTTGACATTGAATGTACTATTAACAGCGAGGTTTGGCTCACTGTAAATTATTTTAACAGCTTATAGTATTCATCGCCAAATCAAAATTCGATCTTCATGCTCCATAAAATATCAAACAGATTTCTGTTAGCTTGTTGCTTCTGAACGTCCCAGTGGGCAATATATCATGATAACTAACCACTCAACAATCTCCCAAGAAATGATAACGATCTGTCAAGCATTCGACCATCCATCTAATGCAGGTCAATTTGCCACTTGTCATATTTTTCACGACGCTAATGCATTGTCTATAATTTTGTATTGATAACTTTCCGTATCACTCGCGATGTGGAATTTAAATACACAGTCGAACTAATGCAGAAAGAATCAATGGAATCTTACTCCACTATTTTAAAAACATCGTACATTTGGAAAATTGTAAATAAAACTCGTGAGAAAATTGAAATCTCAAACGGCCGAAGACGAAGTGCAGTTCTTTGTTCTCGCTTCAAGGCGTGTGACGCGGAGTCTATTTGGAGGTGCTTGTGTTGCTGGTTAAAACTGGAAAATGCATCATTCACCAAAGAACACTCCAAAAGATCAGAGCGTGTTTGTGGAATAATGATACGAGAATTTAGTAAACAGTATTTTTGTCACACGGCGCACTCGATGTCGGACAATGCAGTGATCTACTAACACCGCATGTTGGATGAAAGCATAAAATACGACAACAGAAATGAACATATTGCTTTGACACAAACTCTAGTACAAAGTGTTTTTCTCGAATTCAAATTCTTCACTTCGTCCTCCAGCTGATCTTTATATCACCCCCAAAAATAGATTTTGCCAAATATGGTCCTTGCACCTTGAATGAGTTTACAAATCTGTTCCTAAATCGAAATTTCGTGATTGGCCAAGAAAGCAATCGATTTCATTGTTTTGACTAATTGACATGTTGACAACAAGAAACCATGCGATTGGGTGATGGTTGTATTTTCTTGTTAGAGCGGCCAATCGCATCAAAAGGAAATTAAAATAGCTATTATTGGGCATCGGACCGACATCGAGCAGTTGGCTCGTTTTTGTGAGCGTCGGTTTGTGTGAGTACATGACAGAGAGAGTGTGAGAAGTTGTCATTCTTTCATTTATTTGCTAAATTCCAGCATTTCACTTCGCTCGTCTGACATTTGTACTGGACGTCACTGCACTTGGTCAAGATCAGCCATGGACCTACAATCATCTCTCCCTTCATCTACCATTTTTCACGAACTTCAAACAGTCCACGATACAGGTTATTTCTATTCTCTACCATCATTAGAAGACGATTGGGCACAGGTAAGCACGCGCTTGTTACAGTCTCATATTCTTTATGCCTGCTGTTGTATTGTATACATCGGTAGCTCGAAATGAAGCAACACAAAAACGCACATGGTTTCAGCGAGTTTGCGTGGAATCTGGCGGCCAATTTTTAACCACTGCAATTCTCAATGTTGACAATTGCCATGTTGTGTGAGTAACATCTCATTTGTTGCTTGCTGTTGTATTTCAGACGCGACTAGAGATGGATCGTTATCTATGTCCTGAACCAAATTCACAAGAGAGTAGGATCGGATCAACTATTGGAAACCCAGCACCTTGGAATGAATTTCTTCTTCCTTTTGACGACTCAACGTTCCCACTCGGGGATGATTGGGACATTAAACCAATCGATTTCAACTGTGCTCCAACTCTTCCTTCTGTTCCAACCGTTTTACCCGAGACTCCAACGGAACCAAAACCGTGTGCAGAGCTTACAGTTAAGCCTTTAAAGATCAAATTACCAATCACTGCATCTGACGATTCTTGCAAGCTACCCAAGACTATATTCCTGCTTACACCGCCAAGCTCGCCAGAATCACCAGCTCCAATACCTGCAGCACTTGCAAGTCAACAGCGCGCTGCCAGCAAACCTGTATCACGCGCACCTCGCACAAAGGGAAATCAACTTCCTCAGACGGCTCGAGCATCCAGCCCCAAGGATTCGCCTGAGAGCAAAAGACGCGTACATAAATGTTATTTTAGTGGTTGTCGAAAGGTTTACACTAAAAGTTCACATTTGAAAGCACATCAAAGGACCCACACTGGGGAAAAACCGTACAAATGCTCTTGGGAAGGTTGCAATTGGAGGTTCGCACGCTCGGATGAGCTTACTCGACACTATCGCAAACACACTGGAGCTAAACCTTTTAAATGTGTGCACTGTGATCGCTGTTTTTCCAGATCAGACCACTTGGCACTACACATGAAAAGGCACTCGTAGAAAACGGGAAATATATCTAGAGCTGTAGGAAAATTGAAGGTACGAGAAGCAGGCCTTTCATTGATGAGAATTAGAATATTTTATTAATAATTTATGCCAGAGCCCCAGGTGCTGCTTCAAAGGCGCCGTGAAAGTTGTCATGATATGGCACGAGGTTTTGGCTCAATGCTGAACCGATTCGCCTCTATGCATGGAACTACGTCCTACTCTCGTCTCGTTCGTACCACTGGCTTTGGAAATGGAAATAAGTGCAGTGTTTGCTCAGCCAACAGAGATTTTATTCGCCAACTCTCGGCATAATCTCTTTGTTTGTGTTCTGCATGAACGGAGGTTGAAAATTATGAAGGAACCAGACTTTACGTTATTCAGCTACATATTTAGTTAGCACAGGGAGCGAACAGTGGATTATTCGGTGGGTGAACCGGCCATAAGAGAACAAATTTAAAGACTGGGCATTAAGGAAATCTGAACATGCATTCGTCAACAGATTTTATTCAACTGTCCTAAATTAATCAAACGGCAAGTTCTAAATCAATCGTTCGTTGAATGTAAAAGTTCACGAAGTTTATTAACTATATGGAGGGAGAGATATTCTCACAAAAGAGAGCTTTAAATCCTCAAAGGAAAAAAGTCAAAATATGGTGTAAATATATATTCTTTGACTTCATGTAATAAGAGAAAATCGAAAAAGAAAATGTATTAAAAATACAGAGATATATCGTATATACACGCTGGTTCGTGTCTCCTTTGCCGCGTACTCTTTGAAGGAAAATTGTTATTGTTAAGCGAAACAGCAGATGTTTTTTGAGTGTCTTGAATGAGGAGTCTTTGAATGAAAAATCGGCTCGACTTCAAAGAGTTTTTAGTAAAAAAAGTGTGAGTGTTTTCTTTGCGTTCTTTCCAAATTTTTACATTAATCAATACGGATCAGCGATTTATCAGTAAAACTGACCTTTCGTTTCAGCTCGTGCCTGAGAGAGTGGCGATGTCGGATGTGTGTTTCGTTTCGAACCTCTGAGCGTTTTAGTTTTTTTGTCTATCACTCTGAAAATTTTGCAGAACTATGCTCAGCACAGTATAACAGCTGTCGCTTACCATTTCACACTTTTAAATTAATGTTGAGTGGGAGTTTTTTGTAGTTTACGAAATGTATGCACGGCTTTATCTCGCAGTTTGCAGCCGAGTGTTGATATTTTCATTCATTCATCGGTTTGGCTGTTTACTCGCATTGCGATAACATGGGCGATCACGGTCGATGAACTCAAATATTCCATGGCGCCTATAAGGCTGACAAAAAATACTATCAAATTTAGGGATAAGCTTAATGACAGCCCCAACAACATTTATTTTCTTGAGATTTATGGGCACTTGTCTTCGCGAATAGACTTTTCACGCACGCGTTCCGCATATCGCTTGGTTGGTAAATAGTATTCACTCGTTGAGTGTCGAATTACGTGAAAGTTACTTGTCACGAAGCCCTGCATGATGTCCGAATCCCTAGCTGGCCCAGAGTGGTACATAAATGTATCAAATTCTGTCATTTTTAAAAGAGGAATTAGATTCCACCCGGGTGAATTTTTAAGTGTATAAACTGGTGAACGCACTCGGTATGAGAGGAAAGTGACAAATCAGTGAGTAGAAACGCACCTGGTGCAGGTCATTAAATTTTTAAAGTCTACTCTTTTTCTTGAAGCTTATTCATCTTTGTTCTGATGTAAGGCATACTTATATTTTTGGTAAATACGAAGTAGACAGAAACAACACAAACTGCTTTACTTTAGTTTGTTAAAGTGTTTGCCTTGGTGTTTTTTCGATAGGATTTCCAGGCATGGAAATTAGTAAGGAAAAGAGAAGAAACATCTGTTTTTTTCCCACTGTAGCGAAATTTGGAGAGGTAATGTCAAAAGACACTTCTTTATGAGATATTTTACTTTACTGAATCGGCATTTCAAAGCCAGATGGCACTGCTCTGCAGGTATTTCATTGAAACTGTTTAAATTTCATTGCAGTAATAATCGAAACAAGTATACTTGATCAATCACGTTTCTCCAATCCTAAATTCCATTCAAGACACGTTGCGATAGTTCAAAATATTTTATTTCTGGAGAACTGAAATAAAGTTAATATCACTTTGCGATTTAAAAGAAGTGAATAAATTGTTAGTGTTTGTGGAGACGATAGTAGTTTGTATTTGCAAGATTGGAATCTCGAATATATTTTCTTGTTGCCGGCCAGTCTCGATAGCGGAAGTTCCACTTTGCATATTAAATCGTCTTATCTTATATTTCGCCTCCAAATACATGAATAACAATGATGTTTTGCAGGCTGTTTGGGTTGTATTTGACTGCATTTGAACTATGTAATTAGTCATGCTTTCTTTCCTGAATTAAGCTTTCGCTTCTGCATGCAAAACAATTTTTGTGTTTGTCACTCTTCTGTACTTATTGAAAATTCTTTGAAGTGACCATTCGTGGAAAGTTAAGTTGTAATCCAAGCCGTCAAACAATCTTAATCTAAAAAATACATACAAGCGTTGGTTGTAGCAGTCGTTATTGAAAGTATTGCGTCGCTTTGTGTTGAATTGTGTGAAGTTGAATTAATTGTAAAGCCCGTGGAAGAGCTTTTTTCCCACGCTGAATCCGTATAAAGAGGGTGAGAGAAGCTGTGAATAAATCTAAACACTAATTGTAGTGGCTATTGTGAAACGGGATTATTAATATATCTCTATTTCAATACAGTCACTGACCCGTCAAGCGCTTTATGGAAAGCTTTATGAAGTTCTGCACTCATTCCGATAAGGATTAAAAATAGCATCCAAAATAACTTCTAATGTTGGAAAGAATGCTGAGAAGTCCACTTAGTGACTTACTTTAAACTGACATTTATACTTTTTATATTAACAGCAAATAAGCCAGGAACCCCATAGCAAACAAACTTGTACAAGTTGGTTGTATATTTACATTTATGCGGATTAAACTTTTGTAATTTGTGCGTTTTGGAAGGGTCAGCAAGCTAAAAAGCGTTGATCACGATTAAGCGCGGACGTTAGCGGTCAACTGGAACAAGGACTAGAGTAATTAGCAGACCCCATTGTTGTGATAGAAAAAACCCTTTCAACTCATTCGTTTGTTTCAATTACCCTAGGTTTCTTAAATAATACACACCCCATTGACGGCATCATCTAGTGAGATTATGTGAACATTTTTGCGCCAAAAGCTATAAATGAATGCTTTTCAGATTTTACCATCTGAGCAATTTTTCCTTTCAAAAGCCATCTTTCCAAGAGCAATTACATCACGCTGTTGTAATTGTCAATATAAAAGTATAGTTCTCAGCATGATACTTGGGAAATATTTAGGAAGCTAGACACAACAAAGTTATGTTTAAATATCTGAAACCATCAATGTTGTTTGACTTCTAGCCATTTTGCATTCGTATTTCATTCTTTGTTAGTAATCTAACAGTCTGGCACCGTGAATATGGAGACAAAGGAAATAGTCTTTAAACAAAACAGATTTATCCTGGTGTAATGAAATATTACCTCCAGATATCAGAGTGATTAGCCTGGAGAGAGTTGAATTTTTTATGCTCAGCAACAATAAGATCAACAATACTTGTATGTTTGTGCAGTTACCTTTGTTGCCATATTATTAAGCAGTGGCATTTCTGACCAAGACTTTTTTTCTAAAAAATTGTAATTTAGTGTGGGTTCTTTCATTGAGTAAGCTATTCAATATAAAAATGACAAGCTGTTTGACGAGCAATTATTATGTGGCAAAAAGTGGTGTATGGAGATTGTAGACAAAATGTAAACAAGAATTTAAGCTGTTTTTCCAATCTAAATGATTAGTTCACTGGTACTACCATTGGTGCTTGGACTAACATGTCTAACATTAGCACTGGTACTATCATTGGTACTGGACTGACATTACCACTGGTACTATCATTAGTACTGGGACTGACATTAGCACCAGTACTATCATTGGTACTGGGACTGCCATTACCACTGGTACTATCATTGGTACCGGAACTGACATTAGCACTGGTACTATCATTGGTACTAGGACTGACATTAACACTGGTACTAACATTGGTACTGGGACTGACATTAACACTGGTACTAACATTGGTACTGGGGCTGACATTAACACTGGTACTATCATTGGTACTGGGGCTGACATTAACACTGGTACTAACATTGGTACTGGGGTTGATATTAACACTGGTACTATCATTGGTACTGGGACTGACATTAACACTGGTACTATCATTGGTACTGGGGCTGACATTAACACTGGTACTAACATTGGTACTGGGGCTGACATTAACACTGGTACTATCATTGGTACTGGGACATTAACACTGGTACCATCATTGGTACTGGGGCTGACATTAACACTGGTACTATCATTGGTACTGGGACTGCCATTAGCACTGGTACTATCATTGGTACTGGGACTGACATTAACACTGGTACTATCACTGGTACTGGGGCTGACATTAACACTGGTACTATCATTGTTACTGGGACTGACATTAACACTGGTACCATCATTGGTATTGGGGCTGACATTAACACTGGTTCTATCATTGGTACTGGGGCTAACATTGACACTCGTACCATCATTGGTACTAGGACTGACATTAACACTGGTACCATCATTGGTATTGGGACTGACATTAACACTGGTACTAACATTGGTACTGGGGCTGAAATTAACACTGGTACTATCATTGGTATTGGGACTGACATTAACACTGGTACCATCATTGGTACTGGGACTGCCATTAGCACTGGTACTATCATTGGTACTGGGACTGACATTAACACTGGTACTATCAC
>JAOBYE010711947.1:445-11083 GCA_025403585.1 Parazoanthus swiftii
GCATACAGAGCTATCAGAAAGGGTCCTTCTAACGTCTTTCTTTTAACTCCTTCAGTAGTCACACCACCTGTACCTGAAATCCCTAGTCATGCTCAGTACATACTCATTGGAGCTGGTACAGCATCATATGCTGCATACAGAGCTATCAGAAAGGGTCCTTCTAACGTCTTTCTTTTAACTCCTTCAGTAGTCACACCACCTGTACCTGAGATTCCTAGTCATGCTCAATACATACTCATTGGAGCTGGTACAGCATCATACGCTGCATACAGAGCTATCAGAAAAGGGGACCCAAGGGCTAAGGTACATTATCTTTTGTTTCAATGATTACAGTTACGTGTCAGTTTGTTCATTCAAGCATTCAGCAAATGTAAATATCAAATGGCATTGGGGTACTAATTGTATCACTGTTGGCCCTAGGCCTCCATTCTGATCTTGTTTTCAATAGCAGCGAGTGCAGAATTAATTGCACTGTTTTGTATCTGAAATCGCACTTATTTGAACAACAAAATAAGCAGAAAAAGCTGAAACAGTCAATCAGTTTCAACATTTGGAAACTAAAAAGCATTATATTTTGCTTACAAAAAGTGATTTCAAAATTGGTATAATTAATTGATAACTGAACTTCGTGTCATGCAGTTTTGGTCTGAAATCATACTTATTCTTGTTACTTCAAATCAAACTCACGCTGTCAGGCTCGTCCGGTTTTGAAGTCACCCATATGATTTCATACCAAACTGCACTCCACTCAGTTCAATTACCATTAATAATCTTTGGTGAGGAAGAATACAATGTACAGGTATCCACTATACGCTAGGCCTGTTACTGTAATGTTCGGTAGGGAACTTAATCAGCTACATTTGTAGGACGGGAACGTTACGAAGACGGCTGCTGAATTTTTAACTTTCCGTTTTTCTTTTTATTGATTGTATAACTCATTCGTTTCTTTTTTTGTCTTACCTGAAGGTGTGTAAATATGAAAAATCAGAAGCTTTAATTTTAAAGCTGCACGAAGCTTGAAATGATTCATACTCTAACGTTCACGTTCTCTACAAAACTCCAGAACTGAGCTTTTCACATTCTGTTTCTCAAGATGATGACGGAAAGATTGCCAGCTGGTTGCATCCCTGCCTGAAGTTACTGTATACTGTAATTAAGTCCATTGTTTTGTAACGTTATCGTTGACGTTCCCGTCCTAGTTGCTTAAGCTCTCTATTATTATTGCTACTGTATCCAGGTACTTATTATTGGTGATGAGGAATATCCACCATATATGAGACCACCTTTGTCTAAAGAGTTCTGGTACAATGATGATCCAGAAGCCAGGGAACAGCTCAAATTCAAGCAATGGAATGGCAAAGAAAGAAGGTATTGGTTTGGAAAGAAGTTGGAATGACATGGAAATAGTCAAAAAGTATCCAAACCTACATATACAGTAAATGTTCTGAAAAATCGAAATCTTCGCATACTTTTATAGTACTGCACTGCAAATTTAGTTTGTCTAAGCGACTAAAACGTTTGCGATACTCATTCTATGGTCAGCAAGCTGAGCGTCTACGTAGCAGTCTAGTAATAATAATAATAATAATAGTAATAATAATAATAATAACAACAACAACAACAACAACAACAACAATAATAATAATAATAATAATTGCAATCTATAAATTACATGACTGTTTTTTACTTACCTGTATACATAAGTTACATACGCTAAGCCATTGGTCTAGTCTATCGACGTTTTGTCGGGGGACTTAAAAGAACCCACACACTTGTCGCAAAGAGATGGGTGATCTCGGTGTTGTGGCCTGCATACTACTGTAATGGCAGCCGTTGGCGCCGGATATATGATTGTAAAGCGCTTTGAGACGTTACGTAAAAAAATCGCTATATAAGCACTGCAATTTATTTGTTATTGTTTACATATATGTATGAGGCACTTTCGTCTTTCAACAATCTGAATCATTTCCGGCCTTGCTAGTTCTCGGACACGTCTATCGGACCATCAGTCGCAAAATGAAACGATTTTTTCATTTGAAAGATGAGGAATTGTTCTTGACAGAGAATACGAGGGGGACAAAATCCAGTTTCGTGTTTGCAGTTACCGTTGATTTTTTTTTAAAATTAGTAACATTTAGATATGCTCAAAACCAATTAAGAAAGATTTCAAAAATTTTTTTCCGTAAAATTTGAAAATCGTATCAAAAAGTTTATCTTGAAAGAATGAGTCGTACGATTTCGATAGAAAATGTTACTTACTGAATAACTTGCTACTTTTATTGTGTGGTGACTGTTAGACGTCCAGAAGTAATTAGTATCTAATTGATACTTTTCAGTATTTTGTTCGAACCCGATTCTTACTACTGTGCTCCGGGAGAGCTGGCCGTCAAAGAGGAAGGAGGTGTCGCGCTGATGAAAGGAAAAAAGGTACAAAACTACCACCTGTAAAGGGGCTACATTTACAAATTTAATAATTTTTACGTCGTTGAAACTGTATTCTATGTAGCAGTTCGTAACGATTGGAGCGGACTGAAATCGTTCTCGCTGAATTGGTCGCCATCTTGTTTTCCCTTGCAGCAACACAAGTGCCCAGTAATGGTGCAGAGTGGTCACGTGAACAAAGCTTTTCCAAAGACGCAAATACCTAAAAACAAATCATAATCCACTAAAAAATTACGGTGGAAAACGAGACCACAACATCGAAATTTACTATTGGCGGGAATAACCTCCCACAGTAATGGGGCATTGTTTCCTTGGACCTATCACTTATGTTAGCCTCCTCCGCAGGGAACTCTAATGTGAAATTTAGTAAATGATGAATTAGATAGGGTGAATGGAGGCTTTTGTAGGTTAATGATGGTGAAGTAGGGGACGAGTGGAAAGGCCGTCAGGAGTTTTGTTAACAAAGAATAGTATCGTTAACGCTTTTAGGAATCTTTTTGCTCTCACTTGTGTAGATATGTCGTAGAGCTGAGTCAGAGAACTTAACTTTTGCTTACCCGTGTAGGTAGTTTCTGTCAATTCAAAGGAGCAAAAGGTTATCTTGGACAATGGCACGGAGATTTCCTTTGATAAACTACTTATTGCTCCAGGTACGTTCAAGGGAATTTAATGACAACTAAACAACATTTCTTCCAACACTGTATTAGCTCTCATAAAGGATATTTTACTATTCTGATTCATCATTTTTCTTGTCATAGTCTGGCTATGCTGTCCATTCCCAAATTTCCATTCTTTTTTCTTTTTGTTTTGGCTTTTAAGTACTTACATGTACCATGTAACAGCTCTAATAAACTAATGCTACCGTCATTTGTTGTATAAGTTCTCATAATATGACTATGCTGTCCAATCCGAAATTTCTCTTATTTTTCTCTTTGTTTGTCTACGTACTTTCTTTGTTCCACCCGTCTGTTAACTTGCATTTTTTGTCTGTATGTCTATCTCTATGTATCCATCCACTGATCCAGATATCGGCTGTCCGTCTGTCGGTCAGATTCCACATTATACAAGTTCAGTTTTTGTTCTTGTGTTTCATGTATTTCTGCTTCTCAGCCATGTATTAATTAGGTCTCTGTTTGTCATTCGCTCAGTCTGTCTATTTGTCTGTCTGCCTGCCTGTCAACGTTCTGTGTTACGTGTGCAGCAATAAGTGTCTGTTTGGCGTTCTTTTTACCCGGGATCCTGAAGAAAATCAGATACACTGAAGTAGACCACGTGTGCTTGCCCTTGTTGTTGTTGATATGTCAACACGAGGAATGTTCCATCACACTTTTTAAACTGACTGACAATTCAGGAAGTGTGACGTGTTTACAAGTCATTCAGTAATTCGAAATGTTGGTTTAATTTCCCCAATTTATTTGTGGTACCAAATATGTGTTGTGCATGCGTTCGTCTCAGTAAGCATTTTGAGAGTTTAGCAGCATGACGACAGTCTGACATCAGTTACTCGGCATATTTGTAGAGCACTTTGTCTTATCACATTTACATGTATACCATGACATCAGTTTTGGCCGATTTGATTTGTTTCCCGCACTGGAACACGGTTGCTATACAAAAGGCGAAACTTCTTTGCAAAACGATGGTCAGGTGGTATTCTGATGATTTACGTGGATGCAAAGAAGAGAAACGTTTTTTTCGTATTTGCTGTTGACCGGTTCAAACAAAGTCTGTGTCAAGTTTGCGAATGCCGGAAACATAAAGAAGCGTGTTTTGAAGGAGAGATTGATGAACATTTGCTCCCACAAATCAACGAAAGGCATTCACAAATCTCACTGATACCATGAAGAGAAATCGATGGGTTTTTTTTACAGAAAATAAGATCTACCTATTATATGTTAGAAGATTTAGTTAAGTAATTTTAAACCTTCATTTGCGGTGCATAGTTTTAAAGTTAACTATAAATTGTTGCTGCACTCGACTGTTGCCGGAAAGGGTCAATGACTGTCGAAGTCGATATAATTGTCTGAGAAGCTGTGTTAGATACTCCATAGCGTGTCAGTTGATCACATATCAGACACCGAGAACAGAGTTGAAAATGACACGCAGCAGAACTATAGTAAAGATATACTTATTAAAAAAAATGTCACGGCGATGATTTAAAATTGTGTGTGATTCACAAAAGTATTACTAAGTTTAGAAAAACTGAATGTTTGAATGTACTGCAGTTTTTAAAGTCATTTTTCCTTCCAGGTGGCATCCCTAGAAACCTTCCCATATTCGACAAGGCCAGCGAGGAAGTTAAAAAAAGAGTTATCTTGTTCAGAAAGGTCAGTTTTTTTCTTCATTTTACAGGGTCAAATTTTCGCTCACTTATTCCTGAGAAATTCGTTTTAAGGGAATCTCTTTCTTTTGCTGTTTTAAGTAAATGTTTTTATGCGATTCTGCTCCTGCATAAAAACCAACAGTATTCTTAAAGTGCTCTTAAAGTTCAAGAGTCCTGTTCTTCCGCTGATGTATCATCCCTTAATTCTATTGAATTCCTCAGCAGTAAATTTCGTATTCCCAGCTACCGCTGATTACAATGACTACAGACTCGATTTTGCGAGTGGAGAACAAGCATCGGAATGGTTGGGGAAAGGTGTAACAATAGAAAGTCACAGGAGCTATAACAATAGAAAGTCACCTATAACAATAGAAAGTCACCTATAACAATAGAAAGTCACCTAAAACAATAGAAAGTCACATATAACAATAGAAAGTAACCTATAACAATGGAAAGTCACCTTTAACAATAGAAAGTTACCTATAACAATGGAAAGTCACCTATAACAATAGAAAGTCACCTATAACAATGGAAAGTCACCTATAACAATACAAAGTCACTTATAACAATTGAAAGTCACCTATAACAATGAAAAGTCCCCCATAACAATAGAAAGTCACCTATAACAATAGAAAGTCACCTATAACAATAGAAAGTCACCTAAAACAATAGAAAGTCACATATAACAATAGAAAGTCACCTATAACAATAGAAAAACACATATAACAATGGAAAGTCACCTATAACAAAAGAAACTCACCTATTCGATTAAAAGTAGTTGAGAAATTTTAAGTCATTTCCTAGCCGTTCGTGGTTTTGGATTATCGTGTTTGTTGTATGTTGTTTTGCAGATAAATGATTTTAAGAAACTTGATGAGAAAACAAAAAATGCAAAGGCTGTTGCTGTGATTGGTGGCGGATTTCTTGGCAGTGAATTGGCTTGTGCACTCGGACACAGAGGTAATGTGTCGAACTTTAGAGGAGACTTGTTGTGTTTATGTGAAAAAACCGGTTGCTCCCAAGAATGAGAACCTTTACAATTTAGTCAATGTGTTTGTGTAGCAATACACCATTTTGCGAATGCAATTTTTTTATAGATCCTTTCCCTCGAGAGGGCTTAAAGTGATGGTTATGCAGAGCAGAGTAGAGTAAACCTTTATTTAAAAACGGTTAAATATCCTCAGTTTAACAACTGTTTTACCGTATCCGTTCGAATCAATACTCTTTACAATCATATTTACATGTAAGCACTTAAAAAGCTGTAATGTTGAGTTAATGAGCTGTTATGTTGAATTAATGAGCCCAAATTTGATCGAGTAATGACTTTAGGCCCCCACAAGGGAATGGATCTAGCAAAACATTTCGTTTGCAGAATAGTGCAGTGTTTTATATGGTTTGAGGCTATGTTGTTATGTACAGGGCACTTTCACGGCTTTGTACATGCGCGTGCACGGATGACAGCCCAGAAAACAAGAAAATACACCCGGGAAATTTATTCTGATCTCTCTTGACCTTAGGTCGCTTAGATCAGCAACTACTTGTACTTTGTTGCTATCATGTTGTCGTAAAACCTCGGAAATGGCCTTTGTTCCGGGCCGGAACACAGATCGAGTTTCTGAGATACTGAGCATATGCAGAACCATGAAAGAATCATTTTAAGGTCGATCGAGGTCAAAATAAAATTTCCCGGGTGTATTTCCTTGGCTACGAGACAATGGCTGTCATCCGAGCTCGCGCATGTGCAAAGCCATGAAAATGCCCTTTTAGTTGACAATTTGATCTTTGGGTGAATTAGAAACGCGCATCAGGAGTTCGATCATCCACTCGACAGACGTGTTTGTTGATTACCTGAAATTTACATATTTCAATTTGTGAACCTCATAATAATGTTGGAAGATTGCATTTCAACAAATTATTATCAGTATATCACAGGGTATAGAATGCAATGATGAAAACCAATCGACAGTTAATTTTCCAGCACTGTCACAACATACTTGTACTTCAACCATTGCACCTTACACCATAAACGTACCCCGTCTCAAGTTAGTAACATTGTATTTTCAGGAAAGCAAACGGGAATGCACGTTTACCAGATTTTCCCTGAAGAAGGTAAGGTCAATGATGGTTTGTATATGTTGGAGAGTATTGGGCGTGAAAGTACAAAGATATCCGTATTTAGAAGTTTGCATATCAAAGGCTTTTCCAATGTCTTTAAGGACGTTTGTGTTATGTAGATGCAAAGCTCTAGATGTACTGAGTTGTAGAAACTATTTGAATACGTAGTTCAGCATTTTAGCTACAAGGTGTTTATCATTTAAAATATCTTTACCAGTTAAGATCATTCTCTCAGATCAGACCCCTATACACCTCAGTCAGGGACTCCATAAAGACCCTTTGCGCTGGCTGTCTTTTTCATGGCCACGAAACGCACTGATCAGAAGACGTGACTTGAACATCTACGGGCTGAGTAGTATGGTTCAGGGAGACGGAGGACGGGTCCCTCAATATTGATGAAAATCTAACGAAAATCTATTTGACTCACAAATAAAAACAAAAATAAACACAAAGGGTAGTTGATTGTTGGACGAAGAAGACGATGTCTAAGGAGATTCCTTCATGTTTATAGAGCTTAAATGGAGAACCTGTATCGAGGTCAGATTCCTTCATTCGTTTAACTTTCACAACAGAGGCAAAAAAAGTCCTGGTAAATTTAACTGTGAACAGGCCATGAAGGAACAGAACTCTTAAGTGCAAGTAGCTATCGTGTACATATGCTGCATTTGCTAACCTTGTCACCATCATTACTGTCAAAGCAGTTCAAAAACGTTTGGATGCTTTTATTACTGTTATAAAGCGCTTTTACTGACTCAAAATTTAGAAACTGCTCCTTTTCTTTAATTTATTGTTACTAGAGTGTGTACATTTCATGGAAACTTAAAAAATCGTGTCTTTTAAACATTTCAAAGTCAATGCTTGATAACTTGTTTCTTTTTTTATCGCTACAGTTCAGGTTCCGCGCGCCTTCTTTCGCGATTTCTTGACGAATTCAGTAAAGAAGAAAAAGAAACTACTCGTAATCTACTTAAAATCGTGCAAGAAGTTTGTCTTTTCCACCCCGTTATAAAAGAACAATGTTTAGCCCAAAAATAAACTGACAGCATTGTTTATTCAGACTAAGCTAACTATTGCAATAATGGGCATGGTATACGTTTTTTAAAATTGGGTGACACCCATTTTGAACTTACTTTTCAAATCAACAACAAGCACTCTTCCAGTTAAAGAACCTATTTAAGAACTTAAATAGCTGGATTCTCAGTAAACATTAATATTTGTGTAAACTTTTTAGACTTATGGTTATTACGCGAGTGGTTTTTTTGGATGTGTACAAACTCTGTTTTAGTTAACCTTCATCGTGGAGAACAGAGCGCAAGGGTGACAATGTTAGCGAGACTGCAGTATTTAGTAAAACTGTGTTCGTTGTGATCCCTAGGGAACATGGGAATGGTGCTGCCAAGATACCTTAGCAAATGGACGACGGAGAAAGTAAAACGAGGTATTGTGTTGTGTTGACTTTGGTCGCACTGCATGAAGAGCAGAAACGATGTTAGGGCCGTTTGCTCGGTCATCGAAAGCCCGTAAACTTGATTTTAGTTTTTCAAGGACTTGAAACCTCTTGAGAAACGAAAATCAATTTTACGTTTTTCAAGAAATTTCAAGTCCTTGAAAAACGAAAATCAAATTTACGTTTTTCAAGGACTTGAAACCTCTTGAATTTAATCTTTGGTCCTTGAAAGTCTTTGAATATAGCACTGTTTAGTCTACAATTATATTTTGGTGCTTTAGTGACTTTTGTCCTGACTAGAAAATGAAGTTCGATGTCCAGCATGAAAGTCGTTTAAATTCCTTAGAATCATTGCCTGAAAGTTTTTGAAAGACAAGTGCTTGAATTCAGAACCTGAAAAAACGCACGAACCCTGTAATATTTTTTTCGTTGGTTGTGTTGCAGAGGGTGTAGACGTCCATGCAAGCAATTCAATCGCTGATGTATCGTTTAAAGATGATCAAGTGGCTCTCAAACTCTACTCTGGCGAAGAGGTGCGAGTCCTCTTTCAAGATTGTATAAATAATTTACATTTTTGTGTTTTCACTTTTTGGCCTTTCAACGGCCTAGGTTTCACAGATCTGAAAACTTGAATCGCTGAAGCAATAAACGAAACACATAAATTGACGTTAATTGGATGACGTCATCATTTATGCTTTATGCAAGGTTAGTTATGTTTGTAAAATTTAAATCGTGAAAAATCGGGAATGTTTTGTCAATTAAAACGATTTAATATATTCTATTTTCTTCTTTTCTACTTTTTCTTAAACAATTTCAAATCATGTTTCCAATTAATGTAAAAAAATTCCCGCAATTTAAAAATTTTAGGTGACACTCGTGTTGTGAAACGACTGCTGTCAAAGCAACAGTTTTTAGTTAAAACTTGGTTGTATAAATAGTTATGAAAAGAAAGTGCCTATGCCAAAGCTGCTTACATGGCTAGCTCTTATAAGAAAATCATTGGAGCGAGAAAGTAGAAAAAGCCCGTCCGTTGTAGGGATAACCTGCTTGTGCGAAAATAGGTTAAATTGACCTAGAACTAAGCTGCTTACCCTCGGAGTTGAACTTGTCCTCCTGGCCCAAGGCCGGCTACATAGAGCAAATTGAATATTGCTGAGGTTTACACATTTCAAGTTGCGGCAATCTTTAACTAATATGCTGTATTTCCTGACTCTCATACCCTGCAGATAAGGGCAGACCAGCTGGTGGTGGCTGTTGGACTCAAACCCAACGTCGAGCTTGCACGGAGTGCAGGACTGGAGACTGACCCTGTGCTGGGGGGTTATCACGTCAACTCGGAGCTGGAAGCTCGTTCCAACATCTGGGTGGTACGTAGACTGTTGTGATTGACATGACTAGAGGGTTTACGCCATCTAACTAACAATAAGTAGAGATATGAAGTTTATACTCTACTAAGCAACTCATAGTTTTTGTTTGTTCAACAACAACAAAATCTTTATTTTTACCTAAATAAACAAAAAAAATAACTTAATTACAAATATAATGAAAAAGCTAGTTTAACGTTTATACATTATTTTTAATAGTTTTCTTCGAAATGTACCGGTAAATTAAACAAAAGATTCATTATCAGGTGCAGTTTACAAGCGATAAAGCACGTAAGTCGCAGAGTTTAGCCGTGAGACAAAGTGACAAACTTTTGTGTTTTGAAAACCCCATTATCGTGGTGCAATTATTTGCTACAAATTTGTTGTTTCAGTCTGTGTTAGAACAAGCAGTAAAATGTTTATCTCCTTTCACTTGTACACAACATACAAATTAACTCTTTTGTGTCACAAATTTCACTGTGTTTTGATATGTCATCGGTGTTAGCTTTTCTTGTGTCGGTGTTTCGTTCAAATCCAAAATACGGACGTCTGTAAGAATGTTATCAGTTGGCGCAGTGGCTTGTTTTGTATTTCAGGCGGGAGATGCGGCCTGCTTTTATGATATCAACCTTGGCAGGCGGCGGGTTGAACATCACGATCATGCTGTAGTCAGCGGCAGACTAGCTGGTGACAACATGACAGGCGCACGGAAACCATACTGGCACCAGTCTATGTTCTGGTGAGTTGTATTCCAACTGGCTGCTTCAGTTATTTTCTTAGTTGTTTCTCGTCTGAACCTTGAGGCCCTGTGCTGTTGTACGTGATAAGAACTGCAAAGTGATGGATAGTTTCTGGACATGCAAGTAAATTATACACTGTAATAATAATAATAATAATAATAATAATAATAATAATAATAATAATAATAATAATAATAATAATAATAATAA
>JAOBYE010711969.1:0-11082 GCA_025403585.1 Parazoanthus swiftii
CCCCCCCCCCCCCCCCCCCCCCCCCCCCCCCCCCCCCCCTGTGGAACGCCAACATTGGTTCTTATTGCAGAATTGTTTTGTTTTTATAAATTTTATTTTCATAATAGTTTTAACCTTTATCTCAACTAAAGGAATAAGGGCTTGGTCTTTCCAGTGTCAGTCCTTCGTGCAGTAGCTGCTCTTTGCCAAAAAAAGATTTTTTACGAGGAACAAGCCACAACAGTCTTTTAATACAATAACAGCAAAATGACTCAACATACCCGGTTTTTACCTGTAAGTACGGTTGGAATTAGGAAATTCTAAAAATTAATGTTTTGAAAAATGTATATATATATATATATAACAACTTAAATCATCAGAAAGTTATCAAATTGCATAGTTACAAAAAATGGTCTTAACAATTGGGAAAATAAGAAATTCTGGGCAAACAAAAATTAATAACTTAAAGTATAGCGAAGGTCATTGCGATTTTCAAGGCTAACGAGAGATCGTCTCTTACAATAACTTCAGTGGTGAAAGAGAGGAAGAAAAGAATAACAATTGACAGAGAGGAAAGTTTGTTTCAAAGTAAAGCAGAAAGTAACAAGAGCCATTGTTTTCCAGTTTAGGCTTGTGATAATAAAGGATTTTATTGAAGGACAATTGCTGGAGTTTTGATGAGCAATACATGACAATCCTGAGGAGTCGTATTTGGCAAAGATTAATAGGTCTGCCTTGGAAGATTTAGGGAGGGGGAGGGGATTATAGGAAATATTTTAAAGAAAAACGCTGCAAATAATCTGTTTTGGAGTTTATATGTCTGCCACGTTCCCCTTTCCCTTGTTTCAAAAACTGTGGTTTCCCTCGACCCCGCTTTCCGGAATTTCTGGATCCATTTAGAGGCGAAGAGACCTCTGCCCACATGATAAGTTATGACTTAAAGTTAACGCTTTGGCTTTGGGACCTTGCGAAACGATAATGGTTAAAATGAACTGTACAACTATTCAACTATACAAATATTTACGGGTAGTCTCAACAATGACTGTCAAGTCTTTTATGGTATGATTCAGTTTCCGCTCGTCTAGAAATTTTTAATCTCGTTGCCATTTTCGGTTTTTAAGTTGTTATGGTGGCAATCTAAAATGTTTATTCCGGTCCCCTTATGGTACTAGATTGTAAACCTTAATTCTCTCGTACTTTTCCTGTGTCTACATATACATCTATCAGTGATCGAACTTTTGTTTTAATGGTTGTAGTTGTAACAAATCATATAGGAAGTGGACTAGCCAAAAAGACGCTACACTTTATGGTGCTTCGTTCAGTGTCAAGCTAAAACGTGATTTTTTTGTTTAAACTAAAAACGGTCAAACGTTTCCAAGCTAATATAAAGTCGAGTGGGTGACCAGCTCGAACGCTCACGTCATACAAAGAACTTCTAAAATTGATTCTCTATATAGTGGTCAGATAATTCGCGGTTCAAAGTTTTTAAAAGGGCATTCAGACCCTTTAGTTGAATTTCCAGAGTAAACCCCCATTGCTTGGATTAACAAGTTCACCAAAACGTGATGGCTTCTTTTTGGTTGTGTTAAACTAGCGATATTGCTCTGTCATCAATTGCAAGTCTTGGCTCCGTCTTGTGAGTATTTAAGGAAAAACCTCAGCAACTTTTAATGCTAAGTGAAACAGAAACCTATAGAATACTGATTTCATTGTTTTAAGCAAGATTTTGTAAAGTTACAAATAATTTTATATTTGATGACAAAATCCAAAACTAGTGCTCTACTGAGCTGCCTATACACAGTTCTTGATGAAACACCTTCTTATACAGAACAATCAACGGAGGTAAAAGCAAGTATTACAGAAGTGCCGTTTCTTGTTTTCGGTTTTATACACCTTAGGCTGGCATAATGTTTTGATATTTTGGTCTTATATGTAACAGCATCCGCTGAGAAGACTATACAACACAATAGTCAGTCATTACGAGCACCAGATAATTCAGTTGGCAGCCGAAATTTGGTGTTGAAATCCTAATCTGACCAATATATTGGCAAATTCTTATCTTATTCTCTTTTATACATATATAAACGGTTCTAGTTGAAACTTGGCTTTCTTATAAATCTAAAAAGAAGAGCATGAGTCTGACACTTTTCTTGGACAAAAGTTCTTAGCCTCAGACCAACGCCGATTTGTAGCGGAATAATAAATTCGTTCGCCGAACTGCGATGCCAACGTACATTCTCTCTCTATATATAATCACCTCACCAAAACCGTCAAATACAGTCGAAATACTTAATTTATCGCCTTTGAACTGCTTTCGGGTCTTTCTGAATGATTTTTATATAACTAGATACTTTCAAATCTCATCAGTGAAGGCGGCTAGTGAGAGCACTAGATCTGTATCACTGCATTAAATTTTCAGCAGTTTATATACACTACTTTCGTAACTTGCTCCAGTGATCACAAACAATAACTTCAAGTCGAGGCCAAGTTCCAAGTTCTCATACTTTTGCTGTATTTTGGCCCTAATGGCCTTGACTCGAGGTTTTTGTTCATGGCCACTGGGGCGTATTATGAAAGTGGTCTATTGTATATGGTATGAAAAAAATCGTGTGCTTGTATGAGAAGGCTCCTGTTCTGAGTAAAAGATTGGCGAATAATTTTGATCACACAAAATCAACTATAGTTTGAGTAGAAATTCTTTTGTATCTATTTTTAAATTTTGTTGTTGATTATCATACTAGTTTATATTCTAGGAGTATTTATTGTGGCAGTAAAATTTTTGCATGACACAAAAAGGAATTTTGCTTGTTTTGGAATGTGTGACTGTGTGTCAAGCTAATGTCGTGGAAATGATTTGAAAACAGTGTAGGTTGTTGATTTGAGTTGTTTCTGTAAGCTATTTCTGAGAGATGAAATTTAACTATTTCGAAAGTAACCAATTAATTAAGCCTTTGAAGTAGAGATCTACTCGGAGTTATGACGACACGTGAGTCTGAGTTTGAAAAATGATGTTTCAGGCTATCAAAAGACAAATTATTTTCACTAACTATGATAGCAATCTGAAGGTTTTGCCCGCCGTCTTTTGGGTTGACACAGACAGTTATGAAATGTTTGAGTTCTTAGAAAATGTTTCCAAAATTGGCAACGAAAGGGGGGAGGGATGGGCGCTATTGACCTCCCTTTATTCCTCCCCTGGATTTATATATTGAAAATTGCACTCAAGGACTAGAAGAGACCGTGTTGTTTTTATGATGCGAATTTCAAATGATTATGACAGACAGACGCTTATTTGTATGTTTATTTACAAAATACAGTTCACCAAATTGTGATTTACATTCTCGATCATCCTCTGAGATATTTATTGTTTTTGCTTTGATGACTGAACCTTGATCTCGATCGAAGTTGAATAAAAACTTTGAAGACCAGATTTTGAGCAAACCTGCCAAAAATGCTTTTTCTTCACGAAAACCCCAACAAACTAAACTTCTGCTATTGTTTTCTTCTCTTGTTAAATTTAATTTGGGTTTCATATCTGTTACCTTTCTGACTCAATGTCCCTGTGAATGATAACTACTTAAACTGTGTTCTACCACCTTAAGTAATTCATTTGTTGTCGGTATTCTCCCCTTGCCAAGTTTGGTTTTCCTATCTGTTACCTTTCTGGCATTGTTTTCTTAAGAATGATTACTGCTCGTAAAATGTTAAGACTGTGTTCAGCCACCTCCATGGGTTCCCTCATTGTTCGCTTCTTTTGCGACGAAAACAAAACGTCTGCAATGGATGCTCTATCTAAACCCACGAGGAGCACATATCGGACAAAACAACCAAATACCGGAAGTCCGAGTGTGCGATTGTTCTTGAGTTATTCTTTAAAAAAATTCGGCAAGTCTGAAATTAGGTCGTTTCTGTTAAACTAGAAGCATGTATGCTACGAGCTGTTTGGTTAGAAAGTCTTTGGTTTTCTGTATTTTCTTCAACTTAAAGTACAGCACGTTTCATTGGTAGAACTATAAACATTTTCCTTAACACGAGAGGTCAAAATTTCCTGTCACTCCAGTGGCGCTTTGCTGTATACCTGTACCGTGCTTGATCAGGAAATCAAGCCGTCCCCGTACGCATTGGGGAGTTATTTCACTGTTGTGCATTTTGAGGCGGGAAGGAACTTGCGACCGAGAAAACTGAGAAACCTCCCAGTGACAAAGAAAGTATTCTAGCGTTCTGATTGATACTTTATGAAAAAGAACAACAGCCTGCGGTAAAAACGCCCCTTTCAGAGCAGCACAGTCCCAAAGAGAAGAGTCTCCCAGACGGGTTGGATCCTCCGTGCATGCTAGCTAGGTCGTGTTAGGGAAAAACATGAAGCGATATCCGTTCGTAATATTAGTATTTAACACCGATTATTCTGCTAACCTGCATGAGAAAAAGAAGCATTAGACTGATTTCAACTTGTCGTAACAGGCCATTAACTCATTGAACCTGATATTTCTCAGAACGGATAAACGATCTGTTTTTCTTCTAGTATATAAGTAATATAGGAATGAAACAAAACAGCACGACTGAGGATTTCCTGGAAGCGGCGCGTCCGGTGAATACTGATTTTCAAGCTTGCAAAGACTTCAGACGTAACACAAAAGGTATAAAGGTCGATTTCTTAAAAATTCCACTATAACTGGTGATGAGCGTACACGCTTTTTTATGAGAACAACTTTGGCCAAAATTTAGGAACATTTTAAGAACAAGCTGAAGCTCGGGCTCGATAGCTTAATTTTTTCTGGAAATTGGAAATCGTTTTGGGAAATCCATGATAAGTCAGCGGGGATGAGCTGATTAAACATACACCCGTAAGCAATGCGTTTTCCAATACATGTCCTGCAGTACCTCAGACTTAGTTTTTTTTCTATTTAAACCACATATAGGAATAAGAACAATTCGCAAAAAAATTAAGAGCAATGAGCCTCGACCAAATTTACTGGTTCTTATAAAAAAGTGTGTATTCTACAAGCAATGATGCTAGTCAGCCTTTTTACAGAAGAACAAATTTCAGTAAACTTTGTGTTTAAGAACACCAATGCTCTCATTTGCCTATTAAAAAGTTTTAAGTTCTGACTCAGATCCCTAAAACTCAACTATTCAACAAGAAGATCTGTTTTAATATATATATATAAAAATAAGAACAATTTAAGACCATTTCTAGGCTTAATTTGCCAAAACACATTTCCCTTTTTTAGGTTTCAGAGATATTAATATTAACCATCGAATACTCTCTAAAATGTGAAAGTAAATTAAATGGCACGCACAAGCTTGATTTGAACTTTGTCACAATAATCTGTTAACTCAAATAGGAGCTTTTGATGCGGTAAGACAAACACATTTTGCCTAACAGGCAGCAGTTGTCTTTGAAACTGTCTTGTTTATAGACAGCTTACCTGCCGTAAAGCCCCCAATCTTTGCGGATTGATCACATTCGGCCTTAAAATTCAATAGTACGCTGCAAAACAGAGTATCCTAACCATTGTTCCATTCTGACCAATCTCACAAAGTATATTGATCAAAATAATCAAGTTGGGCAGAGAAATCGTTTCAATAAGAAGAGTTTTTTTGATCAATGAAAATTGGGACTATTTGAATTACTTTGACTGTCTCCGTTAACTCAATACCCTTCGAGTGAATTCGTTTGGACATACACTGAAAACTGTAATGCGTTTCAATCGCCTGTTAAATGAAGCAACCACTAGTACCATGTTTGCAGTGCTTAATGCAAAATTATACTTTTAAAAATGATTGTTAGTAATAGTACCAGTAGTTATTTAATATTTGTGTTTGATAACTTTAACCGAAGGGTTAAAACTTGAGCGTTGAGAGAAACACGATAATGCAGCCCGCGCAACAATTCAAGTGAAATATCCATTCGTCAGCAAAAAATATCTTCGAGTTATAAAAACAGATTTGCTCTTTAAGAACAAATTAACGAAATTGGAACTGCATGAAGAGTAAAGTTGGAATAGGTCAAGTAATGCGCTTGCGCAGTGTGATTGTCTATTTCCTGTCCCACTTATTGATCTGCGGGGCGCCTGATTGACTTGGTTTCGTGATCCTATCCGGGCACGTGAGAAATAGAGAAAATATCAGTGAACAGCAATGGCAAATACATTACAACTTTTTAAAATACGCTCAATCTATTGACCTTACTGAAGAGTTAAGTAACTGTTTGGCCTTTAGTTTTACGTTTCAAGATGTAGCTTTGAAAGCAGGAATTAAATTCGCTCGTACTTGTTAAATTTTGATCGGTAATCAGCGAACATGCATGCTTTTTTCTATAAGAACCAGTAAATTTGGCCGAGACTCATTGTTCTTAATTTTCTAGCGATTTAAGCCTCAAATTGTTCTTAAATTCTTTCTGTGTGTGGTTTAAATCGAATAAAAACAAAGCCTAAGGTTTTGCAATACATGTATTGGAAAACGAACTGCTTGGCGGGTGCGTTTTTGATCAATTCATCCCCGCGGATTTATTATGGATTCGCTGAATCTTTTTCCGAGACGATTTCAAGTGATTATCCAAGGAAAAAATTAAGCTATCGAACCCGAGCCTCAGCTTGTTCTTAAACTGTGTTTAAGTTTTGGCAAATCTGGGCCTCATTGCTCTTATAAAGTTGTTCTTATAAAAAAAAAACGTGTATGGGTGAAAATTTGTACGGATTAAATTTTAGCTGAGCCTTGTCAAAAACCCAGCTTAAGGAAAAATTCGACTTTTTATAATTATTGTAATTAGTGAAGTAAATGAAAAATAAATGAGATGGATCAAAGAGTACCAGAAGTGCTCTTTGCAAATAATGCACTGATAGTAATTTCCTGTCTCAGAAGTTCCAGTAATTAAGGAACTTATTAGTTTTGTTTATCGTTTGCCGTTCCCTTTATTTCGTGTCTTCTGTTAAGAGTCAATTTACAACCAAACTAACTGTTTATCAATTTTGCACCAGGTTTGAATTTCCCATCACAAACCGTCACAAACCTATAAAGAATGTCTTAAAACTTGTGTATCCTTATTTTTTGTCTAACACATGCACTAATTCAGCTTCGGTTAAATTCAGACTATATACGACAAACCTCATAAAACAGCTACAAACATAACAACTGACATATAATTATCCCAAATATTCTTACTATAATCACCTTTGTTCATTTGTATCAACCAAAAGTAAAACCCTACAAAAAGCTTCTGGTCTTGTAGTACTTTGCATGTAGGAAAACTAAAACATAGACCTTAAAAAACATTCAATGTAAACTGATAACAGTTAAACTCCCACTGATTTAGCAAAGAAACTCAGTTTACTGCGAAAGTTGACTTACTGCATTTTGTTTGAGCTTTTACTTTCACACGATCCATGAGCAGGAAAGAACCTTTAACCAAAATAATGAAAGCAAACAAAGTGTGGTAACGTGTTTGATCGGAAGAACAACTTCTATTAAGAGACAGTAATTGCTTAGTCAATAAGTAATTCACTTAATTTACACACTTTCAACTACTTTTATTTATATCAAATTGGTTAGACGTGAGGAGCTTGGAGTCGTGTTTCTCATGTGTTATTGGGCGCGGTATTTAGAACTATATTTGTTAATTTTAACGAGTTTCATATTTGTAAATAAAAATCTCAAGGGTGTGCTAAGTTATTCCCATAGGAAAGCGTGGAATAAAAAAGATCCTTTCAATCAAGCAATGTGTTTCTGTGGAAAAATAGAAAATAAGTTGGATTTTTCCAGTTCAAAGTTTATACCAATTCTTAAGTTGATAAATCTTGTTTTTATATCTACTGCTTGGCGGTGGCGTTAAGAAATCTTCCCTAGATGTCTGAATGTTGTTAAATCAAACATCACTAAGTGTTGCTTCTGACTATCCTTGCTGGCAAACAAAATCCCCGAAAGGAAACGACCGTCAAATGAAGAAACGAGAGGCAGGCAACCCTAGCTTAATCGAGGCGGAAAAGAGAGACACCATCTAAATTCTCGGTTGTAAACGATATGGTATGAAAGGCGATCTGATGTGCTGGCGCCGCCTGTGCAAAGCGTTCTAACCTACACGGGTCTTTAAAGACCTGACACATCTATGACATAGCAGTGTCCGGAATATATCTTTTACAATCTAGCTTAATTAGTCAAGCACACAAAGCTCTCGAGTTAACATGTGAGCTTGTTTCTTTTTAGTGACTTTCCTTACAATAGAGACAGAAAGAGTATAAAAGATAAGACTTTGAATAGGACCAGCACTTGAAGTCGTTGAAGAAAAATAGCAGACGCACTGAAGACGCTGAAGCTGTGAGAACGAAGAAACGCAATTTAAAGACATTCGTTTGTTGTTCCCTGCTGGAAAACAAGAGGTCAAAGAATTTTGAAAAATTCGACACAGGTCCTGTAAAAGGTTTGTCTTGCATTTTTATTACTTTTTTTAAATCTCAGGACATGTCTGCGCCTTAGCGGTTTAAAACGAGTACAGCAGTGAGTTAACTCATTGACTGCAAGTGTTTGTGTCGCTGCAATAGCCATGCACACGGGCGAACCAATCTGTTTGAATTGGATATCGCCTGTTAGGCGAATGTTGGAGTTATCACAGATCTGTGGCTAGGGCTGATATTGAGTATTTAAATATTGTTATCAATGCATTTTTGATCTCGCGGCGTAAACAACGTGATGTTTGAGGCATGAGTCAACTTGATTTCAAATTAAGATAACCTGTTTTAGTAAACATAAAAACACTTATCGCAGTAGTAAGCACCCCACTTTTCTGTAAAATAACAAGGTTCGGATTTCATCATCGACTCTGACAGTATCCAGAGGGTACATAATTTTATTTCTTTGTAGTTAAGACAATGTAAGGTAAAATATCGCTTTATTAGCATGATTTTTTTACAAATTATTGCTAAAGCTTTATACATTTACAGTGTTACATAGAAATTCATCTAAACAATACAGACTACCTTTATAACGCTAGGAGTGTAGCTATACGGCAACAGTCATAGCTGATAACAGTAACAATAATAGCTTACATATATCTATATATTATTGTAATTCGGATAATCAAAGTATGTCATAGTTTTTTTTCTTTTCTTCATGCACTTAAAGACGTATTTAGCCACTAGTGCATGTACTTGCGAGCTATCTTTGTTCATTATTAATCGTAATCGTTGTTCTAAATTCATAGCTGTAACATCTGTTTCTAAAAACTTTGCTAATTCTGAATTTAAATCTTTCCTTTCGTCATTGTAAAAAGCACAGTCGAAAAGAAAATGACTTTCACTTTCTGCAGAGCTTGTGGTGCAAACTGGACAAAGACGTTCTTGATGTATGATATCTTCCCTTTTCTATCAACAAGATGTGATTGCTTATTCGCAGTTTTGTCAGTTCTTTCCTGAATGAGATATTTAGCACTGATTTTAGATAGTCTTCGGGTTCATATGTAGTTTTGATACTGCTGTAAAACTCTAATTCAAAATTCAATGTAGGTTAAGGGCTAGTTGAAAGACAGCATCTTTATTACTTAATCGACACTAACTGTCTATAAACAAACAGGCCAACACAATACACATTTAAGTTCATAAGCATAGCTTAATAAGTTGATAGCAAGTCGCACAAAAGCGAAGATCTTGTGAGAAGTGATCCCGTAAGACTCAGGATAGCCTCGTATAGTAACTATATACGAAAACAATCGTTAATGGTGCCTCCAATATGATACTTGGTCATATAACGTTTCTTTTAAGGGGACTAATTGTTACATTCAAAGGTACGAAAATGAACTCAGCTTAAACCGTCGCCTATCATGGAACAAGAAACTTTATATGTTTAAAGGAAATTGTCCTTCGTGCAGTTTGACGTTTTATTTCATCCTCATTTCTTCTCGTTCAACGTTTTATTCAAGAACTAAGAAAAAGCAAATCCATGCAAGATCTGAAATACTGGTTATGTAGGTGGATGTAAAGCGACCTAAATGTAATTTGTGTACAAAAGGTAATCAAGCAGAATTCAACTGAAAGCCAATAAAATAGATGTCCATCCAAGAACTGGACGGATGTCCATCCAAGAACTGGATGGACGTAGCTGTCCATCCAAGAACTCAATTTGAACATGAACATCTAATTCACAAAACAAACAAACAAATCAGAAACAGTGATACTTGTAGCGAGTTGAATGGTAGATCGACGGTACTTGTCAACTTAAATAGCTCATTCTTGATGAAAGAACGGTGTATTGACTGATAACTTTGTTAATTACCAAATTATCTCTCGTGATAACTTAGAGCTTCCGGATAAACACTTTTGGCACTTTAAATTTTTTATTTCTTCAGTTTCTAATTCGTTATGTTACGATATACTAATTTGTCTATCCGCTTGCTTCATCTGACTCACGTGGGAGCGAAGTTTCTACTTCATGCACACTGACAAAACACGTACAAAATTATTAACTCTTGTGTTCATAAAGCAAGCGTGCACTTCAAATACACGAACGCGCAGTTTATGCGAATGCACGCGAGATTTCGAAAAACTCATTCACCACATGTTTACTTTTTGATTCATCTGCCGCCAATGCCAGGAAAGATAAAAACAGCAACACGTGAGTGGCTGTTAGTCAAACTGTTTGTTTGTCCAGTTACAAAGGACTTACAAACCGTGTATTCGTTCGTTGTCTGTTGAAATGAAACTTTGTCAGCTGTGTACAGAATCCTTTTCGCCCGACAAATCAACATCAAGGTGAAAACTAGGCCTTGGCGGATTATGCTAGCATAATTTTTGGCATAATTGGAGCAAAAAAGGATAATTTTTTAAACGAGCACTGCCACGGCATAATTAGCAAGCTTTAGCAATATTTGGAGCTTAACTTCATAAAACTCAAGACAAGTTAATTTACTTCGTGGATTGATGCTTTCAATGTTGTAGTTCTTTATAGTTTGAGTTGATTTGGATCAAGAGAGTACTATATTTTTTTGGTTCAGTCAATATATAGTGTGATCGTTAAGTCGTTGAAGGCCTTTTGCAAACGATTAAGAGATGTGAGGAGCTAATTTAGACAGCTGAGGACCAAGACAAACTGCCATAAAACACAAATAAATTTATAACA
>JAOBYE010711991.1:0-11081 GCA_025403585.1 Parazoanthus swiftii
CCAGAGCAGGCTATGGGCAACCCCTACTACCTACTAAACAATTGACCAGCCCCCTCCCCAGAGCAGGCTATGGGCAAACCCTACTACCTACTAAACAATTGACCAGCCCCCTCCCCAGAGCAGGCTATGGGCAACCCCTACTACCTACTAAACAATTGACCAGCCCCTTCCCCAGAGCAGGCTATGGGCAACCCCTACTAACTACTAAACAACTGACCAGCCCCCTCCCCAGAGCACGCTATAGGCAATCCATACCAAAGAACTCGAGTTGGAGACTATGGACCTTCAAAATAGACTTTATTTGATTTTTAGGGCACTTGAAGGAAAGAATATGTTCCCAATTATTTACTTTATAAATATACTTCGGATGAGTGGGAAGAGGACATTTCTTTCTAAGACGTTTACTGGATTCATTGTCTCACAATCATTGAATAAATATAGTGTGAATAAAACCAGACATTTACCACCAATTCCTCTGATAACAAGAAATACTATCAGGTCTGTTAGACAATGATATAACAGGGCCGTAACTAGGTAACCGGGACAATTCCCCGGTTAGAATTCGTCATAACTCTTTGTGCTTTGTAGCAATCTTAACTGTCTTTATGTATTTCTAGAAGGTATACCTGAGGCCCTGAATATTCCCTTCCCCTTCAGTTAAAATAAACCGACTAGGAAAAAAGCTGTAAAAATTCTTAAGAGACTAGAAGCAACTACGCATTCTTAAAATTTCTTATACGCTTGAATTGGAAACATTGAAAAGAAGATAGTTTGTTTTAAACAAATTGCGCAGGTTGAATTGGCATAATAGTGTGAAAAAGAAAGGCGAGGCATACATTAAGAAAATCATGTGGAATGGTAGGGAGTCCCACGCACGGTCCATGGAAGAGCAAGGATTCCCACGTACGACCCGTGGAAGGATAGTGTCTCCCACGTACGACCCATGGAGGGGTAGGGATTCCCACGTACGACCCATGGAAGGGTAGGGATTCCCACGTACGACCCATGGAAGGGTAGGGATTCCCACGTACGACCCATGGAAGGGTAGGGATTCTCACGTACGACCCATGGAAGGGTAGGCATTCCCACGTACAACCCCCGCAAGAGTAAGGATTCCCACGTACGACCCGTGGAAGGATAGTGTCTCCCACGTACGACCCATGGAGGGGGAGGCATTCCCACGTACGACCCCCGCAAGAGTAAGGATTCCCACGTACGACCCGTGGACGGTAGGGATTCCCACGCACGACCCACGCAAGAATAAGGATTCCCACGTACGACCCATGGAAGGGTAGTGACTCCCACGTACGACCCCCGCAAGAAGGGGCATTCCCACGTACGACCCATGGAAGGCTAGGGACTCCCACGCAAGAGTAGGGATTCCCACGTACGACCCATGGAAGGGTAGGCATTCCCACGTACGACCCATGGAAGGATAGGGACTCCCACGTACAACCCCCGCAAGAGCAGGGATTCCCACGTACGACCCATGGAAGGGTAGGCATTCCTACGTACGACCAATGGAAGGGTAGGGATTCCCACGTACGACCCATGGAAGGGTAGGGAACTCTACGTACGACCCATGGAAGGGTAAGGATTCCCACGTACGACCCGTGGACGGTAGGGATTCCCACGCACGACCCACGCAAGAATAAGGATTCCCACGTACGACCCATGGAAGGGTAGTGACTCCCACGTACGACCCCCGCAAGAAGGGGCATTCCCACGTACGACCCATGGAAGGCTAGGGACTCCCACGCAAGAGTAGGGATTCCCACGTACGACCCATGGAAGGGTAGGCATTCCCACGTACGACCCATGGAAGGATAGGGACTCCCACGTACAACCCCCGCAAGAGCAGGGATTCCCACGTACGACCCATGGAAGGGTAGGCATTCCTACGTACGACCAATGGAAGGGTAGGGATTCCCACGTACGACCCATGGAAGGGTAGGGAACTCTACGTACGACCCATGGAAGGGTAGGGATTCCCACGTACGACCCATGGAAGGGTAGGCATTCCTACGTACGACCCATGGAAGGGTAGGGATTCCCACGTACGACCCATGGAAGGGTAGGGATTCCCACGTACGACCCATAGAAGGGTAGGCATTCCCACGTACGACCCATGGAAGGGTAGGGATTCCCACGTACGACCCATGGAAGGGTAGGGTATCCCAAACACGACTCCCGCAAGAGTAGGGACTCCCACGTACGGCCCATAGAAGGGCAAACTCCCACGTAAGATCCATGGAAGGTAAGGGATTCCCACGCACGACCCACGCACGACCCACGCAAGAGTAGGCATTCCCACGTACGACCCATGGAAGGGTAGGGATTCCTACGCACGGCCCACGCAAAAGTAGGGATTCCCACGTACGACTCATGGAAGAGTAGGGAATCCTACGTACGACCCACGGAATGGTAGGGACTTGCACGTACGACCCATGGAATGGTAAGGATTCCCACGCACTATCCATGGAAGGGTGGGGACTCCCACGTACGACCCACAGAAGGATAGACTGCTTAAAAGCGTGTTGACCGTTGGGCTTAGCCTTCGTTTTCAACAGTGTAGATAAGTTTGAATCTGCTCAAGTGAAAGTTAAAAGTCGAAAGAAAGTGCTAAGAATCTGCGCGATTAGAGACCCATTCCAACCCCCTTCCCTTCCCCCCCTCGGAGGATGTCCCTGCTCACAATCGGAGCAGGCGAGAACTGCAGTATCGACAAGGATGAAACTCGTGATTGCCGATTTTGTCCTCGTATATGACTCCGTGAGCATGCCGCGAAGCTGGAGCTCCCCAGCTTGTCAGGGCGTCCCGCCTCCTAGGTCCTAATTGCTCTAATAAATGAAGAATATGCTGTGCAGTGGCGTCTTCTGGTGGTTCCTTGGCTTGCAAATGACTCTGTTCAGCAGAAATTTCAAGTTTGTTGTGCTCGTAAGTGGAACTTGGCGGCAGATCTTCGCTGCTTTGCGCGACAATGATTTGGTCCGTTGCCTGGAGACCCGGGATCTCCCTTTCGTGCTCATGAGCACTCAGCCGACTGTTAACGATGTTCTGCAAGTTTTGGTTTTGAGCGTGAAGATATTTTCGTTCTTCTAGTAGTTGTTTGACTAGGTCTTGGAACTCTAAGATTTTCGTCTGCAAAAGTAGACGCATTAACAAATGTTAGTTCTCAAATATCTCTTGCAGATTATGGCGGTGATGCTGGTGGTGGAAGTAACGACGATAGTATTTCCTTACTGAAAATATAACGATGAATTTGGCAGCAACAGCCAGGCAAGGGCGCAAGTACATCGTCAGTTTGTGACTGTAAATATTAAGAAACATAACATTACTTTGTTCTGTGTCGTCTGCCTCGCGCCTCGAGTTACAATAGCACTGGATGATGGCCTTTATAGCCGGCTACGATTAGCAAAAACGATCGATTAATGGCGAGCATTTTGTTCAGCCGGCTGCCACAATTGAATCATTGACGCGATGCACTCATATTTCAGCTCTTTGCTTTGTTAGTTGGGAATCAATTTCATGTTAATACGTTACATTGGATTGACTTTCCGAGACTGCTATGATAATCGAATTAGGCAGCACATGGCCACTTCATGCACTGGACCCACACTTCACGCTTTATTCACACTCACACACACCCAACCTGAGCCCAAAAGACCCTTACCTGCATGTCGGCTTTCTCGTTGGAGATCTGCGTGATCAACCTTTCTCTGTCACGGTAAAACATTTTCAGTGCGTTTCGTTGTGTTTGGTAAAGACTGATATATTCACCTATGGGTTAAAACACAACAAAGATACTGTGATAAATGGCGCATCAAATATCAACAGAGAAATAGATATCTGTTACGGTACAATATTTGTACGTTAACTATTAGTTAGGAATTAATATTAGACGGTCAGAGAAAAGACTGTTTCAAATTTAACTTAACATCGCGCAAGAGTAACTAACCAATGGTTTCTGTTTCTTCCGCCAATTGAACGTTCTTGTGTTCCACCTCAGCTACTCGTTCACTCAAGGCGGCCTTCTCCTCCATTTGTTCAATAAAGCGGGCCTACAATTAAATACAGAAGTAAAGTTAGCACCCCGAAACCAGAATGCTAATAATAATGCTAATAATAATAATAATAATAGTGATAACAACAAAAAACAATAATAATAATAATAGAAATAACAGTAGTACTAATATCAATAAATAACAATATGATTGCAAAGTGTGTTCACTCATGTGTCCAAAGTATTTCAAGATATCTATGAATGGTTTTTACAATAGCTTGAAAGCAAAAAAGTTAGTGACTGCCACAAAACTAAGAAATTGCAAAAAAACATGAATTGTTCAAGTGTCATGCTGAACTTCCCACTTGGAACCACAAAATAGGAACACAATAAAATAATCAGATCCACATAAAAATGAAAATTTAACTGGATTATAAGCAATTGAAACTGGCAAGAAAGCAATGAGTTCTATCCTCTCTCGCACATATTAACATAAAACAAAGCAAACGTTCTTAACAGTGAATTCCAATAGAATTTATTGTTGCACTGCTATTCCTTTTGGTATCAACCAATCACCCCGAGGCAATTGTCTTGCCTCCTCCTGTCCATGTGGCTAGTTCCGCTGTCCCTTCCAACCTTCTCTTGGTAAATTACCCTGTCCCTATGACTGTCACCTTTCACTTTTCTTAAGTCGCCATGACTACTCCCCAACCACTCCTCCCAATGGCTAAACTCCCTATTTCCATTTATAATTCCCGACAAGCTTGGGAAGCCCCGTGCCAACATGTATAACAGTCCCCCTTCCCAATGGTCCATACCTGAAGTTTGCTGAAGGCGGTCTTCAGAGCCTCATGTGACAGGTGCTCCTCTTCGTCCAGTGTGATGTTGCTCACTCGATTCTCAGACTGCATTTCGATCTTCTCCTTCTGCTTCTCCATGACCGCTTGCTGCACATGAATCTTCTGCTGAAGCTCGTGCAACTGCTCCTGAAAATGCTCCTATAAACGTCAACATAAATATCATGATCGTTGTGTAAGCCTTAAAGTAAGTGAACTAAAACGCTTTTCACGAAGTAGAACCTTAAAACATCCAACCAGCTCACTAAAAAAAAAGCGTTCCAAGCTCGCAAAATGCCTGATTTTGTTTCATTCAAAGTGCACGTGATACTATGATTCAATAAAACGGTTGAACTACTTAAGCGAACTGCGGTTCCGACCTTTCAGTTAATGGTGTCAAAATTACTTCAAATGACTTTAGAAGGTTTCACTTGCGACCACTCACGTGAAAAGATGCACTCTGCAACTAGCAAAGCCTTGATATTTCGCAGTAAACTGTATTCCTTTCTTTGACAGTTAGTACAGGGAAATGAAGGTGCAATGTGGCAAATGACACCTGCATGTTTTTAAAGGGGAACGAAGGTGTAGTATGGCAAAAGATGGTGACTGATGGTAAGTTACCTGTACGTTCCTCTGCTGCTGCTGCAGCTGTTGTCGTAGCTGCAGATCCATGTGCTCACGTAACTTGGTAACCTCTGCCCCGTGTTGTTCCTGGTATGTCTGTAACAAATGTGTCAACTGCTCCCGCTCCATCTCAAGCTGGCGGACTGAAGCCGACAACGAGTCGATCTGGTTTAACAAGAAAAAAACAAGCGCAATAACTTTAACAACGTAAAGCAACGTAATAAAATGAAACGTGACGTAATGAAACGCAATGTAGTGTAGCTACATTCAAAATTTTAAGCACATAAAACGATCTAACGAACCATATCTTCTTGCTTCATGTACTTGGAACTTGGAGGAGGTGAAGAGAACTGAAGGTGCCTGGGTGCCATATTCATCTCCTCACTAGAGTCTGTCTCATCTGGGCTCTCGTTGTAGCCATTCATGTAGCTCCTTGTTACGTCAGGGCTCTCCTCCACTGCTTTGGAGTCTGCTATGGAACGTGGATGAGTTTTCTGGCTTTTGCTGCTCTCCTCAAAATCATCCCACGATGGAAAATCTGTTTCTGCTTCATTTTCATGATCACCTGAACAGCGAATGCAAACAAAGTCAAGCTTCAAAACCACATGAAGAAACGAATTAACAAGACCATTTAACCGCAGACTCTTCTAACGATGTGTGAAACTGCAAACATAATTAAACGCATTGGAAGCTTGAAAGCTTTTTGTTATAACTGACATTTATCTTCATCTAAAAGCGTATCTCAAATGTAATTGCAATCCATTTTGAAATAAAATATCAATATCAATTTACTAAATAAACAGTGTAAATGCAAACTATGATTTTAGTAACTGTTAGTTTAACACCTGTTAAATTGTAATTCACGACCCCACAAGCTTGACGCTTTAAATTTTATCGTGACTAAATAAAGATCTTGATTGATTGATCGATTGATTGATTGACTAATTGTTGGCTATATATAAACTGAAACGATGAAAATGCTTCAACCACATTCATATTTAACCTTATTCCCTGAAATATGCAAATGTCATAGACGACCCAGAGAGAAAACAGAACATAATCCAATTTAACCCGCCACTGTAGTTTGCCCCATGTTATGCTCTTGTTACAGCATTCCAATTGTACTCAACAAATCTGATGAGCATAAACAACTTGGCAAAATGGTTAACTTCGTATTCTGATCATCAACTCTTCACAGTGTACTTACTATCGCTGTCTTTTGGGGCCGGAGTCAGCAGTTCTTTTAGTTGACTGTTCTCAATCATCAGACTGTTCATTTTGTCGTCCTGCAAATCATTGTAGGAACAAGAGATATAAATAAACAAATAAAGCAAGGAATATCCCAGTTATGTCAAAACGTCCATGAAAATCTTCCTTTTTGACAGTCTATAGCTTGAATATCTGTCAGAACCAAGGAACTCTAATGCTGCTAATAAATTATTACTATTATTCGAAGTGATATACTTTTCTTTTTTCGTTATAATGAGCCACATTCTACTTTCCACTTATGACGACTTAAACCATGCCTATACTCTTTTCTTTGCTGTACAACAAAAATGCTTAAAGCGGCAAACTGAATGTTTCGATTTAAAACACAAGACTAAACGGTATCCCATTAACCTTGCGCACGATCTTTTCCTCAACTTCAGCAACCCTTTTACGTACGAAGTGTTTCGTCTACTCATCATCTTCCAAAACGACCGACAATCTTCCCATCCATGGTCACATTTTCTTAAAGCAGCAGCTCAACTAACAGACAAATGTGTCTCATTTTCTTATAAAACTTGTTACTTGCAACAGTTTGTTAATCAGGTTCCCAAAACAAAATAACCACCGGCGTTCCAACCTGTTCGCGCAGACTCTGTGACAGTCGGTCCTTCTCCAAGGCCAACTTTTCAATCTCGTTAGCAGCAACTTGTGTGAGCTGCGACTGCTGCATGGCCTCGTTGTCTTTCAAGTCAGCTGAAGGGAAAACAAACCTTCCTTGAGTTTTCGGCCAGTTCACTAAATCAACGGCCAAAGGCCAAACTCAAAACATTGCAGTAATATTGACTTTGTTTGAAGTTCGCCAGATGATGACATCGATTTAGTTGAAGATAAATATTGTTTATCAGCCGTTTGTTGCTTTTTTCTCAACCATTCCATTCAAAAGGTAACTTATAAACCTTTAAACAATTGTCTACGAGCTAAAATATACAAATGGTAAAATGTTTAAAAGCTTAAAACACACAAACGATAAAGCTAATAGGCTCGCCTTGCCGAAGCCACGTACCGATTACATGAAAAAATCATTCTGTTATAGTGGTGCGGCACTTTGGAATGACCTACCGTCTTCAGTGCGCAATTTAACAACACTATCTAGTTTTAAAAAAGATGTAAAAACTCTTTTTTTGAAATCTGGTTCACACACGGCAAACTTGTAAAACAGTGACGTGCGTCATTTCTTTATATTCATATATTTTTATACGTAACGTGTATTCACTGAATGTTTTTACCGTGTTTAAATAAAGTATGATGATGATGATGATGATGAAACGTTTTCGACTAAATAACATCTTTAAGTGTATTGAATGCGGGAAATCATCGCATGTAGTTATACACTCGACAGTTTGATTAAGAGATTCCCGAGGGAAAGAGGGACAAAGAAGAAGCTTGTACTCTTTTGTTCAGATCGGGGCGGAGTTTTCCAATTAGCAAAGCGTCGAGGATGCGAAGCAAGGTCCAGCAATGAGTGCCTTTACACGTGAGTGAGTGGTTGGAGATGTCGGTTTGGTTCAGAGAATTTCGAGGTGTGTCCTTGTTCACTGATGCGCTCTTGTGAAAACGAAAATGATCTGGATTTTCTTCAACCATAAAAGGATGTTGGTGTGATAAGAGTTCAAAGACTGTAGTAAGTGCTCGGGCGGACAGACAATCGTCCACATAGAACCGGCGGCGAGTTTGTCGCTGTGACCGATGTCTGATTCTAGCTTGAACATAAAGTAATTATAGGCACTTGTTTTAACTACAATACCTCAACTTCCACCAAAAATCCGTTTACAAGAAACCTGGTAAACTGCCCGTCCATTGGAAATCTAACTTTCTCGATACCTCGAACAGAACGTAGTTCTATTCTCAGCGCCCTACACCGTACCATACAAATTTCGTCAAATTTCCCTGAAAAGGTTGAGTCAATCAAGAAAACATTCTTCAATGCTGGCTACCCGTACAAATTTGTAACGAATGTAGTCTACAACTTTGAATTCCGAAAGCAGTATGTTCCCTACGAATTGGTTTTAATGACCGCAAAGAAGTTTACATTAGTCTCCCTTTCTGCCAAGCCAACGGGAAGCAGAGCCGTATTTTTCTGCAATCTCTTCAAACATTTACCAAAGGCATTTCAATGGAAGCAAAGAAAGTGAAGTCGCTCTTTAACAACAAAGACAAAAACAATCACTCTTCGCACGATATTTACCACGGCACGTGCAGCTGCCAAGCTAATTATGCAAGAGAAACTACCCGTACTTTACACGGACACCACGAAGTTCTCTGAACCTGCCCGATATCTCTTGTCAAACTACAACCACTCACTCACCAGTAAAGTTATCACGCCCTCTCACTGTTGGACTTTGCATCGAATCCTCGAAGCTTTACAAATAATCATAATATTCCGCCCCGATCTGAACAAACAAGCTTAAGCCTTCTCTTAATCAGACTGAGTTGGTAGTAATTACATGCGATGATTCCAACATTTCATACACCTGAAGAAGGCATTTAGTCGGAAATGTTTTGTGTTTTTAATTTTAAATATTTTACCATATCAGTTATTGTTTATTGATATATTGGTTTTAATTTGGTGTAGGTGAAGTGTTAAACAAATATCCCAAAGAAATCGCCGCGGCAGTTTGGTCAGATGTCATTGGATTCTACAAAGACAATTTTTCAGGCCACAATACAGGAACTCTCCAATGACCTTTGATGATTTTTTGTCATTTTTATATTTTTAATGAAACACTACTCTTTGCCAAGGAAGAAAAAAAAATCAAATAGAATGTTGAATGATCTGATGGATGTCGTACTTTGTATTTGACATTGACACTTTGCATAAGAGGAATGTTCAAACAGGAAAAGCTAAAAATACGTATTCTGAAATTTGTCATCAATGTTGTCCTTGCATGTACCTAAAATAGACGTTGTTTTACGATGGCATGATAAAGATGATAATAAACAATCTTTCTTGCTAAATAGCTTTGTTTCCAAAAAAGCTATTACGCCCAAACACTTCACTTGCATATAATATCAGTACAAGTCTTATAGCTTCTGTCACTATAATAAAATAACAATAATTGTCTTTGTAGCGACGTGCAGCTTGATTACAATGTTCTGTGACGAGTATACCAACCTATAGTCTTTTTGAGGTTAAGGAGATTTTGGCGAAACTCTTCTTCCTTTCTGCTCCATTCCCCTTTCTCCTTCTGTGACAGTGTGATCTTGTTGAGAGTAGCAAAGCAGAGTTACTATTATATTAACAAGAATTCAAACTAAACGCAGCTTACTGTCTCATTACTTAATACACTACACTACACTACACTACAATACACTACACTACACTACACTACACTACACTACGCTACGCTACACTACACTACACTACGCTACGTTACACTACGCTACGCTACGCTACACTACACTACACTACACAATAGTACATTGCATTACATTACATTACCTTACGCTACGCTATATTACATTACACTACATTACATTACATTACATTACGTTACGTTACGTTACGTTACATTACGAGTAAAGTTGACACCTCGAGCATTGACCCTTTGCCATTCTAATATGTGTCTAGACCAAGTTAACACTGTAACGGTTCCAGGTCCGTATTACAAATTGTTCAGATAGGTCTTCCCACCCCTACGAATTTCAGGCCACCCATCCGTTTTCGTGCCAGTACCGGTTCCAAATGATAATAGTTCAGTGAAAACACACTAAGTGGCCAGTTTCGTCTAAGCTACTTATTCACTTTACCTTCGTCTTCACAGATGAGCTCTGACTAGTTTGTCGACTTGGTCGTGATGGCTCTGCGATAGTTTATCTTTCTCTCTCACAAGTTGTCTAACCCAGTCGTGAATTATCTTTCTCTCTGACTAGTTTACTAACCTGATCTTGAAGGTTCTGTACGAGTTCTTCTTTCTCTCTGATAAGCTTGCCAGTCTCTTCCGAGGCCAACTGCTTGGTTGCCTCATAATCTTTTAACTCAGCTAAAAGACAGGTTTTACAATCAGCGAGTGTCACAGTTGAGCTGAACGTTAACTGATAGCAGGATCTAAAACAGTCAAGTAAATTATGTCCCAACTCATATGGCCGAGATCTGCACTGAAAAAGTATCCTTTTCTTATCTATGATGTTTTGATTTTGGGTAATACTTACCCTACTAATATCAAACCTCTTTTCCTATCACAGAAACATGCCATTAGATTAACAACTTTCTCTAAATTTGATAAACGTTCCAGCCCCACTGTTCAAACAAATTGGTATATTAACATTTTTCGTTCTTGTAACCTTCCATATTAGCTTGTTCATGTTTAAATTCCATAATAATTTACTTCCCACAGTTTTTGATACCTATT